>JARQTC010000036.1:0-50586 GCA_030142495.1 Cephus runcator | reverse complement strand
CCTTCCTTCTGCTTGTCCGCTGGAGTTCCCGTATTCCGGGAAAGTCGTTGAATTCGCTTGTCCGCCGTGCCGAGTTTACCCAAGATACAAACAAAAAATAATTAATTAACCTATTTTTCGGACTCATTAGTGACCCTGGAGTGTCGATTATCCGTACGAGTGCCTCGGGGTACGAGACGTAAATTCGTCTCGTAACAACAAAACGGTATCCTGCCCATACTGGCGGGACATGCAAAATGTAACGTCACAACACACAGTATACTATATAGTGGGTCCACGAGTGAAATAACTCAGTGATAGATGGGAACAGGCGATTCGTCTTAGTGACTCCCGTTGAAAGTTTTACTATTTCTAATACTCTTTCCATTAATTTACATTGATTATCTACAAATTAGTTTCGACAGAAAATATTGGCAGTGAGAAATTTTTCTACGGGCCTCAGATTTTTCCATCTATCACTTTAAGCTATATTGCTTGTGGACTGATTATATACACAGGTATACGTATGTGTGTAAATTTTGCCAGGGCACATTCAGAGTTAATGTTAATTGCCTACGCGTAATGAACCGGCATCAGTGGCACTCATTGAGTCGATCACCATGTTTTTTTGAAATGCAATAACCAATAATACAAGAAAATGAAAAAGCTGCAATCACATGTAATGCACCAAATTAATAAAAAATTTTCCATCGCTAGACACCCAGAATTGTGTGATAAGTTTCATCAGAGTTTCGTTTGTTTAGCTTAGAATTTATACCGAATACCCCCAAAGATTTATTTATTTTTTTATTTTTTTTTTTTTTATTATATTACTTCCTTATTATGTGAAGATTGCCTTAAGGAGCCCGCTCCCAGTCTATGCCCTTGCCTGCACATACGTGCGTGGGTGTATTCGCTATGTTCACCTTTGTGCTCCAGGATACGATCCTGGCAAGGATCGATAAGGTTGAGTTTATTTCTCGTGATGCCTCTATTGAGGGAGACCCTAGAAATAGAATCGACGAGCCATTTGCACGTGTCGGGAATATTTAGTTAGCGTTGGCATCTTAACGAGAGCAGATTGCTTATAGAGAGAATAAGGAGGGAGTTGGAGAGAGACAGAGTGACTAACAGGGCGGATGAAGCGGTAGGCTTTTTCGTGGGCGCGTCCAATCGAATTTATCCGTCACGATCGCAATTAACGATCCAAGCAACGTGCTGGGAAGCGAGAGCACGAACCATCAGTGTAATAGGACAGTAGTAGTACTGGTAGCAGCGATGCTGGTGTAGTGACAGCAACAGGAACCACGTGGTGATGTACCTCTCTTACTACAGCAGCACATTGGCCCTGAATGGGTTGGTAGGGCACTCGAGGCAGCATAATGGAACACATTTATCGGACGGCCTGCATGTTTATCGGTCGAGACCCTTCTGGTAGGAGAAGTAGCAACAGCAGCAACAGTAATGCTGGTTTGAACGAGAAATATCAGGAAGCGAATTCCCTGGACAATTCAATACGCACCCTGCCTACTAGGTACATCCTGCAGTAGAGTACTGGAATACTGTTGAAACTTGAGCCAGTGGATCCCTGACCTGCCGAGTACTCATCGAGAACAAGGATATCTGTGAATATCGTTGATTCTGCTAATTACCCTTGAAGAAATAGTACCAGGCCACTTGGGACTATAAATGCTAATGTTCGGTATGCCTTCGAACTCGCATGGATCCGTGCGCTCTCTTGTATACATTAGCGAGAAGTCCAAATCCATTAACGCGTGGAGCAGCTAATCGGATTGAATGAAGCCAAACTTTACTGAAATTGTAGTGCAGTCGCCCAATGATGATTCCGTATATATCTCGAGAGGAACGACAAAACTATGAGGCACATTTTTCTTCAGGCCCTACACAGGCTCTATCTTTGCTATTCAGCCAAAAAAAGTGGTCTATATTTTTTATATAAGTAGGTTAATTTGGAGTTTTTGCTGCAGGACAAATTTTCTGTCAATCCTTGGCACATTTCAAGAGGAAAAGCTTATATAAACTTTGAAACAATCTTTGAAATGGCCTACTGGAAAGTTTAACTATGTTAGATTTTTTACACGGAGAGAATTTTTCATTAAAATTTATCGTGAAAATAACGGTAATCACGGGACATCATAGTATTTCATAACATATTACTTATATATTTAAGAGCAACTCACGAAAATTACTAAAAAGTAAGCATAATGACACGTCAGGTTTTACTGGAGTGTAGGGTAAAAATTGTGAAATTTGAAAATATGTAATGCGAAACTATATCTTTTACCTTGTTCAATTTAAAAAGTCATCTAAATCGGTCGAATTATCTCTTTTCCTGCATGCAATTTTAATGCGGAATTCATTATTTTTCATACATTTGAAATCAACCACGAGAAACATTGTGATTTTTTATGTTTTTCTGAAAACCTCTAAAATCCTTCACACACAAAATAACGTAACGACGTAAGACGTAAGCGTAAGGAAACCAACCAATCAGAATCTATAAGTACTGTCTCCTTGGCGGGGGTGGGGGATGGGGGAGAGGGAGGGGCTTATTTTGGGTGTGAAGGGCTTAAGACTTTTATCGAAAAATCTGCTAATAAATCATTTTTGTAATTTTGTTTTGCCTTAAAGTTGATTTAATAAATTGTTGTTTAATCTATATTTATTTGTTTTAGTGTATTCTCTCACATATCTGCAGAGAATTAGGAGTATTCGAAAAGTATAATTCAGGCTAATAAATGTAGGTTGGTTTATTGCACAGTCTGAATGTAATTCTACCGTAGAGATCGAATGAATCAGTTAACGTCATTTCAGCTGAAGCGATGCTCCTAATTAACACTATACGTTTAGCAATGGTGTGCAAATATCAATTAGTTTTTGGTTATATCAATCTGATTTTTTTTTTTTAACGATAGAAAATTTTCCATTCGGTCAGGTAAGTTGAACACAATAAATATTGCAAATAATATAATATTGTGCACTGTGAAATTTACTTGTAGCCACTCAAAATATCGCGTGTTATAAGCAATAAGTAATGAAATGGTAACGATGTCCCACGACTACCGGTTTCTACGCTAAATTTCATCGTGAATTTCATAGGAAAAATTAACGAAAAATTCTCTCCATGTAGTTTCAATTAACGATCGAAGATTACAGTTTCCGTAAAAAAATGTTTTTTTCTTTAAATTTTAGCTTAAATTTTAGCATTCGACAATGTGTGAAGTGTGTTAAAAATTTGGAAAAAATTTGTCCTGCGCCGAAAAACTTAAGATCAACCTATTATCTATGGAAAATTATTTTACAAAAATATGGACGACTTTTTAGCTGGATAACAAAAACATTGTCGATCCGTACCGCTTGAAGAACAATATCGTTCTTATACATTATATATTATTACATATGTTATTACTTATTACATTGTTATACGTCAAACTTCTCTCATTCCTATCCTAATACGGACGACTATACGATTGAGTTTAATCCCGTGGAGCTTTGCTTTTGGCAACAACGAACATAGCTGACTCGTTATAATTCTCGTATAAGTAATCATTGTTATCTCCGACGATTACCATCCTCGAGGATTCTTGTAATAGGAGATATACGATACTAGCAAACCCAGTAATAAACGATGAATCGAATAGTCTCAATCCGTGATCCATAATTGGGTTTCTCGCTGCAACGAGGTGTTGACGCACCCTGGAGTTTTCCCGAGACCGGCTAAGAGTTCTCTAACGCAATAATAAAGTGCGCCAGTCGAGTCTGCTGAGTTGTAGGTTGGTGCGAGAAGAGTAACTAGGTATAGGGTAGAAAATAGAAAGAGAAGGGTGAGATTGAGTCTAAAGGTAAAGAGAGTTCGAAAGGAAGAGAAAGAGAGAGAAGGAGAGAGAGAGAGAGAGATAGAGAGAGAGGGAGGGAGGGGAAAGACGATTAGAGTGGACAAGGCGGAAGAAGGCCAAGAACGTTATAATCCGCCGCCTATTAAATGTATGGCGTAGGCAAACGAACGACGTTCAGGACGAGGGAGAGTAAGAGAGTGAGACTGAAAGAGCGAAACGGGTGAGAGGTGAAACTGAGTCTGCGAAACGCGGATCACCGTCTATCCCGGCGTTAATGCACTTTTGGATAATCGGACTCAAATCAGACCCTGGGGTTTCCTGTAACCCCAGCAACAGCCTTCAGATTTCGCAGGTTCTCGGGAGCACTGCGATGGGCACCAACACCTATTACCAGCTATCATATCTCATTACTCATCTTTTTCTATAGCTATAGACTTACACACTGAAGGGCCTTTCGCTGAATGCTCAAAATTAAAGACGCCTAATATCTTTGATTTAATTCACTAGGAAGCTTCAGCGAAGGGGATCGAGCTCCTTTCAACGAAAGTTACGCACTCACGAATAATTAATCCTGAATCGGACGGTAGTCTTAGTAGCAGAGCCCCAGACGGTGACGCTCTTCGACCGGCTACCTGACCCAAGATAGACACTGAATACATTGAATTAAGGATAATTACAAGTTTACCGAGAAAGTTCTGGGATCTACACTACGCGATAAACAGTTGCGTCAGAGAAATTTTAATATTCAGCCTCTACGTGAGAGAGCTTGCCAGAGCTACGGTTCGTGTGCAACACGTATCAGGAGGGTATATTCCCGCACCCCGTGGACATCCGAAACTTTGTTCGGAGTTGGCGAACGGCGAGTCGTCGCTGTGCTTCGATGGAAAAAAGAAGATTCGCCAAGATTTGCCAACTTCAGAAAAGTCTCCTTCTTTTTCTGCACACTCGTAGAGACACGCAGAGACACGTCTAGGCGTACGTAACAGAGGCATTCTCACACAGCCGCGAGAGTCACAACAAAAACCTTAGACCCTCCGCGTCTTGGCAGTGGCTTTCGCTAAGAAAGTTTTCGCCAGAGAAACTCGCCGTTGTGCATCGCGGATCGCAATAATAAAGCGTGAAATAACGCGACGACAAAGTGTACCCCGGGAACCATAAAGTCGTCGAAGGCTGTCTCGTCGCAAGATGGGGAGTTCGAGAGAGCTTAAGAGAAGATGTGGACTAGAGGAGTGGAGGAGGTTGAAGGAAGGTAGAGCAAGAGAGCGAGAGAGAAGAAGAGTGAATTCCGGAAGGAGTGAGTAGTTAGACGGTTTCCCGCTGGTTGAAGAAAATGACAAACAATAACGCAATAACAAAGTGCCCAGCCGTCGTAAACTTCTGAGACGAATTGGTGGATCGCCTATGAAGGGGATGGTCGGCGATGGGGTGGGAGTGGGGTGGGGGGATATTCGAAGGGCTCGAAGGTATTGCGTGGAAATGAGTTAAAAAAAAAGATACAATAGCCGGGGGAGAAAGAGTAGAGAGAGAAAAGAGAAAGACAAAAGAATGAGTAGGGGGAAAGGGAGTAGGAAGAAAGAATATGAAATTGCAATCACGCGCTTCTTGCCCATTCGACTCTCGTTATTTCTGTGTAATCTAGTATTAAAATAATAATCATGACAATAAGGGATCTCCTCCCTAAAGGCATAGAGAGGAAAACGAGACCGGAGACGCAGCGAACAAAATAAAAACTGGAGATGCAAATAAAAACGTTCGATGACGCCGCATGCATCCGGATGCAACGGCCGAGGGGTGGCTGGATGAGGATGCTACTGCCGGAGTTTCTAGCTATTGCTGCTGTGGTGGTGCTAGTGGTAATAATAGTAATAATAGTGTGGTGGTGGTGGCGCTGATGCACGGAGAGAATTTTTCATTAAAAATTATCGTGAAAATAACGATAATCACGGGATATCATAGTATTTCATAATATGTTACCTATATATTTCAGAGCAACTAACGAAAATATATTAAAAAGTAAACGTGACACATCAGCTTTTACTGAAGTGCACGATAAAAGTTTCGAAACTTGAAAATATATAATGTAAAACTATATCTTCTATCTTGTTAAATTTAAAAGTTCATTGAAAACAGTTTAATTATCTTGTACGCTAAATTCATTTTTAACGCAGAGTGCACTATTTTTCATACCTTTGAAGTCAATCACGAAATAAATTGTGACTTTTTATTTATTTTTCAAATGTGTGGCTGGGTTGTTACACATTCAGTACGTATAAGCAATGGTAGCCAATATGTTGTTAAGAAATGGTATTAGTTTAATAAACTGTTGTTTAATTTATATGTTTTTGTTTTAATTATTCTCACACGTGTGCAGAGAATTTGAAATAATTATTCGAAAAGTATAATTCAAGTTAATAAATGTAGATTTATTGAACAGTCTGAATATGGTTCTACCGTAGAAATCGAATGGCTGAGCTAACTTCAGCTGATGCGATGCTTCTAAATATTATATTCAATCAGATCTTGTTTTGTAAAACAACAGGAAATTTTACATTGAGTCAGACAAATTTTACCATGAAAAACAGTAAAAATGGCAAATAACAATATTTACCATGTGCACTGTAAAACTTACTTGCAGCCACTCGAAATATCGTGTGTTATAAGCAATAAGTAATTAAATGGTAGTGCTGTAGAAAAATTATCGAAAAATTCTCTCCGTGTGGGATCCTAAAGAGGGTAAGCCGAAAGGTGAGGGATGAAATGAAAAAGGAAAAATTGCAGAGTGAAAGAGAGTAAAAGAGAGAGAGAGAAAGTGTAAACATTTTTAAACCGGAAGTGGCACTTGGTCCACATTTTGCAGTATGGCGCTTAAGCTTATCCACGGCTCAACCTGAACTCCGGAAGAGGCTGTGGTGAGAATTCCGTACCGAGAATTCTTTAGCCTAATTACTAATTTCGTCCGTCATGCTTAATTGAGCACGAGGATAATGACCTCCTGGTGATTATCGTAATTATTCGACGATGTTGTTTGGGACTAATTGATCGTAAGTAGCAACGATACCGACGAGAGGAGATTTTAAACGTATCCGAGACTTTTGCAGAGGTTGCGCGTCCCTTCCTTCCTCAATCATGCGCCATCTACCTGCTACCCTTGGTTATTCACCCTCAATCGCCTCTTTTTATTTTTTTTTAGGAGTATAATTATTCCCTTTACGGTTAATTGGCTTTGAGAAATCGCCTTTTAACTATTCCCGTAACGCTCACGCATATTGTTCACGACCAATTGGATGTAAGTAATGCTGCGACTCAGGAAATAAACGCCTTAGCAACTTAATGAGTTATAATAAGGAAGCTCATGAATTGCAAATTCGCAAATTCGCAAACTCGCAGATTCATGACTTACTCAGACATACTGGAGAAAATTTTACATTTTCAATATTTCATTATATATCGGACCTCTTGTATGCTCTTACAATTATATAGACATTTTGGTCAGCCATTTTAGGAAAGAAACGAATAATGGAGATTCCGAAAAATTCACAAAAACCTTGTGAGCACATTTACTCACATTAACCACGAGCGATCGAGCGATATCCAAGCTCGAAGAAGCACATGGGGTTAAACGAAATACAGACGGGAGGGTCTTAGTCTGGTGACATAAGTGGCTTGAAATGGAGAAATTGAAGCATCACTATTTTTTTCTATGCCCCGCTGAACTCACTGTACCTGATGAACATTCAGTAACCCAGCATGTTTCGGTAACAGTCCATGATATAAAAGCTCACGTATTCCGTGCGTTCTCGCAATATGCCCGGTATACGAAAAAAACAAAAAAAAAGTGAAAAACATGCAAGAATAGAACGAAAGGAAAAGCACGTATAATATAATCCGCGCGGGCGAAGGCTATTTTTTAAATTCGCATAGCCAGAGACTATCGCGGGAGACACTCCCATACAGCTATATATAGATGGTAGTCTCAGTAGCAATGGGAAATGGCAATTGTAGGAGAACTTAAGAGACAGTCCTTCACGTGGAGCATTCATTCATTCGCATATAATTATATAATAGAAATACAGTAACTGGGTCGTCCCAGCAGTTATCGCAACGAGTAGCCATTGCACGAGATAGAATTATACGAATTAAAAAAAGATAAAGAGCACAACGAAAATCCTGACTAATGGCGAGTTATAACTTATTTCGAGAGTGACAAGTACAAAGTTTCATCGTTTTTACCAGCAGCCGTGACACTCGCATTAATGAATTACATATTCGAGCTCCCGACGAACGGAAAATCTGTTCTCATAGGTACAAATGCCATCCCACACTGAAAATATCTCATTAAACGTCCAGAGGGTTCGAGAGCCGCAGGGAATGGATTCCTGATCTATGTATTACATATCCTAGAGCTTCGTGTCCCCTGAAACGGTTCTCAGGCATCAAAGGAAGAGACCGAAAAGTTTCTTGGAAAGTTTCCGAGCGGTTGTCTAGCCAGGATCACGCATACCTTCAATATTACGAAGTCCATGTCGCGCCACGCAGCAGGTCGGCGTTCCAAAGCGACCGACCGGGAAGGCAGAGTCAGGCAGTCAGGCAGTCAGGCAGGCGGACGGTCGTTGAAGAAGAGGAAGAAGACGAAGAACGGAAGAAGAAACAGAGTGGCGTGGTAGTCAGATATTCGTACGTATATCTGTCTCTGCGTTAAAGAGAAGAAGAGAGCCACAACGCTTGGAGTATCCGAAAAGAAACACAAGAAACTCCCGGGCAATGAGAACAAACGAAAACAGTTTAGCAACTGTGTTACTCGCGTTGCACTTGCACTCACTTGTACTAACCGCTTTCTACGGCACCACGAAGACGAGGATAAGGACCCGACCTATTATTCGCACGAGCATATTTCCTCGCTGTGCTGCGTCTTTTTCAACGCGCAATCTGTACTGCGTGTACCAATAACGTAAATATAACTTTAAGTACAGCAAATGAGAAAGAGAGACAAGGTTAAGGACCGATCCTCGGAACAACCAGAGGAAATTCCAGAACGTGAAACGGCCCGACCGAACTACCGGAGTAACTCGCGGCCAACTGGCGCAGCGGCTCGGCGTCGACTGAGTCGAACAGAGTCGCGACGCCAGAGTCGAGCGTCTCTCGAGCGACGAGGAGCATGCGAGCTGCTGCTGCTGCTGCTGCTGCTGCTGATGATGATGGTGGTGGTATTGGTGGTGGTGGTGGTGGTGGTGGTGGTGGTGTTGCCGGTCGTTCAGGATGGTGCGGGGCTTAAGGGGTCAGAGAAAAGAAAGGACAAGGAAAGCGAATGCGAGGAGAAGAGACACACTGAGCACACTGGGCACACTGGGCACACTGGGCACATTGACTGGCTTCGAAGGGGCGGAACGCCAAGGGAAAGAGAAAGACGCCGGAAAAGAGAGGAAAGAATAAAGAAAGAGAGAAAGAAGAATCTCACAATCAGAGGAACGTCAGGGCTCAGAGACTCTTGCTTGCACGATCCATGGACGACTTCTCGATTTTCCTGTTGTGTAGTGTACCAAGTATATGTATATATATATATATATATACATACACATACATAAGCACCTCCTGTAGGAGCTTCTTGTATTCACCCTCATTCTTCTCCTCATCCTCCTTCTCATCCACCTCTCATCCACGACAATGTACCAACCGCTCGGGCAAGATCTCCTAGCAGAAACCGCAGACTCTCACCAATTGCTTTCCCGTTTTCCCTTACGCTAATGCTTCTGCGATTACATGAGTTTCCCGGTTAGATGGCTGCTTAATCTTGCGTCTAGCCATCTACCTATGCATCTTCTAGATGGTTACGTCCTATTGAGAACGCTGTCGCATCGATATCGATATGTCGCATCGATATCAACAGATAATGGGCATTACGTTGACTCGTATGAGAATGTTTATATTCTTATATCAAGATTCAAAAAATGATTTCCAAACCCCTATTATCCTTTTCTTGAGGATACTACGTCGTATGGCACCTATTATCTGCGATTCCTTCGAAGCGATCACTCTCTAACTGTCCTGCGATTTCGCGTTCTGATTATTTCCTATATCATGGTAGGCATGGAGATTGTACGGAGATGCGTGGTAAGATTCGCCAACGTGAACGCCTCTTGTATTATTACACCACTGAGACTCTATATTCCCACTCCCAATGAATTCTTCTCCTTCGTATCATTTTCCCTATCATTGCTTCCGCGTCTCCCATTCTAATGATTCCCCGTGGTGCTTATCCGTTAGCGAAAACCAATAGCTTCGATCCATTTCCTGTTCCCCTTCCTGTTCATTTAAATCTCGTTCACTCATTCCCTCGTTCCACGTGGAAGACGGAAGACAAGGACTGAGAGATCTAAATTCCACATGGTGAAACACTGTATCGTATGTCACGGACATTTTACTCCTAAAAACCGCATCCTGTAAACTCTCTTTATATTTGTGCCCTCTTCCAATCGCACCCTAAAACTCGTAAAACGCCTCGAACCAGTGCGTCTTCGTTCTTGCATATATTCATGTAGCCACCGTAGCTACGGTTAATATAGGCACAAATTATCTTCACACCTCGCAAAACATTCTGGCCCATTTTATAAAGAAATCTGGGCCCTTCGTAAACAAAATAGGAACGATAGCTGCTGGATGAGACGCATCCTGTAACTTGACGCAACCAGGAAGAAAAAATGTTAGATATATCTGTAAGCACCTCTAATACCATCCAGTTTGAAAGGTATCATCGAGGCAAATCTTGTAACTTTATTCATGTAGTGCACAGCCTGTTTACACGAAACTATCGAGGATGCGCAAATATATTATTACGCGAGGGTTTATATCTATAGCGACCTGTGCGTTGTTTGTAGCTAAGAATCTCTAAAAAATTGTCCAATGCCGAGACAAGTCAAAAGAGCTTTTTCGCTGAATTCCGAGAGTATGATCTTTCGTGAAGAGCACCTCGGGGAAGTATGCAGAAGTACGGAGAAATAGTACGTCGCCTGATGCAAGGAAGCCTGGGGCTCTAACGTTGTCGCACTTGGATTATATAGAACCGCTCAAGAATGGAACGGTAGCAATAGCGAGTGCCAAGCCGAGAGCAAGTGCACGGGTCGAAATTTCATAATCGAAATCTTAACAAGAAAAGTTGACTAAAAAAGCAACGGAAAAGTTTAAAAGTTCTGAGCGTCTCGCTCGTAATAGCGCCTTTCTGCGACGGAGCCACCCCTTTCTGCACTCCCAACGTCTATACGCGCCACATCACCCTCAAAGCTCACTTATAATTACCAAAGTTAATTTACGAAACAAGATTTAATTGGTGGGTTCTTCAAGGTTCCTTAAAGTTTACACTGCGCGATGGGATCCTTCCAAATTTGCCAATGGCCACGGATACGATAGCGTATAGTAAGGATAGTTTCGTTACTTGACCCCTTTTTATGCTCATATTCTTTTATTACACGTACAAAAGGTACTTGTTGCGATTACAAATGAAGCAATACAATTTACACCACTGCATAAATTATTCTACGTGGGAAAAATACAATTTACAATACAATCGATCGATTAATTATACATGCTAATAGCTCAAGAAGACACTGTTGAATTACTTGTAAAGAATAAGAATGAAAAATGAAGGAATTTTTAACTTTCTGTTTAATTTAAAATTTAGGGCTTGGTTAGGTAAGTATTACATACATCCGAGCTTAATTGCGAGTACTCGATGAAGTTTTTTTAGATAAGACATTTTAGCATGTTATTGGGCCAAATGTGTGGAAATGAAACAATCAAATGCATTATCAGTCAGTTTAACACGTCGTAATTTGCAATTCTGATACGTTTCATCCGTGTTATTCAAATAAAACGTTAAATTTTGATTATATTTTTTAAGAAATTCGGCAAAACTTACTATTTTTGTATATACAAATATTTACGATTAGAATTTTTAGCCGCAGCAAGATTAACAACTTGAGTGGGTAACGTGTCACATTTCTCACTTCGAACATTCTGACGATCACAGATTCGAATCTCACTGCTGATAACGTAAATAATGTGACGATCAGCTGTGAATTCACACGCATATACCTATGATTTTAAAATTTTGTTTTAATTATAATATTATGATAATCGCATGTTCAATGCTTTTTAATTAAGGTAATAATTATATTCATTATTGTAATAACATAATCATGCCACATAATATAATACCTAATATTAGAATCAACGATAAATTTTATTATATTGTAGCAGTAATCGGTACTGCACAGAAGTGCTGTCCTTATATGTATATGTATATTTACCAGAGGTCATAGTAATGGCCATCGCAACTGGTGTTGCAGCGATAAATTATTTTGTTCTATGCGGTACTTACTTTATATACAATACTAATATGTTTCATAATGCGTGGCATAAATCAACTCTTTCAATCACACTTTAAACCACTCAGGACTTCAGCTTGAATTTTGAAAGTTAAGCTGCACTGAGAATAAAACTCCATGTGATCATTACGGAATACTTAATAACAACAATATTTCAGTTATCTTTACCATACGGGTACAGCTATCGATACCTGTATATATACATGACCCAACTATACTTATAGTATACTTCTCAATATTTGTTGGGTTGAAATATATTTGATTATAAACGTGCGAGCGCAACTTATTCCTACTATATCACGGTTATAACTGTTAACATTGTAATAACTTTTATATTAATGGTCAAAATATCAACAATGTAAATTGGTATGGTTCAGTAATTATATCTATAGTAATTAGTAACGTATAACTAGTAACCAATACACAGCTATGTGATATATGTAAATATTTCAATCCAATGTGACTATATGGCGAGTTTCGTAATTTACTCGCAAGCGGTTGAGGAAGAGGTTGATTATTATATAAGAGAGTGTAGACTCAATACGATTAAAGTGTAGAATTTTCTTATGCAGGTAAGTGTTGTATGGGTTTAATTATAAATTATTAAATTATATATGAAACACATACATCACTTATCTGTAAGTACTTTGTATCTTACCTGCAAATACTGTATGAGAGGAAATTCCTCTCTCGCTGAGGAAAAGTCTTTCCAGGAAATCAATGGAATATCCGAAAAAATATCAATATGCAGGAATCATCTATAGTATACCTGATATAACATATTATATATTGTGTTCTTCACTTTGAATTTTTAGTTTTATGTTACTTCTATTATGATTTATATGTCTTATACATATGAATTAAAGTATAAATTGCATGGTTACGTTTACCGCGTTCACATAATAACCATTCTTGTTGTTGTTACCGTAATATTTAGTAGACATCACACTAACTTTAAAGATTTCTATAACTATGAAACCATAATTGTCGTCATATTTAACCCAATCGTTTAGTTAAAATATAGTTACTAAAACTATTTTTTTTCTCAGTGTGAGCCGATAAATAAAAAACGAAGTGCTCATATCCAGCGGAATAAATTACTATCTCTAAACGAACAAAATAGCGTTCATGTGCACAAATAGTAATTCACCGAAAAGTAATCAATTTTTGCAGATATTTACATATCGATCGTGAAATTGAAATACAGTGTATTCACTATCTAATCCGCCCAAATCTAAGTTTTATTTTTATACGAAAAGTGTTGTACATGTACAATAGAATTGCAATTTTGGGCGATGTATATTACAGACGTGTAGCAGGGACGTTTCGATTTATTTTTTTTACCTCATTTTCAAGGTTATCACATATTCAAAATCCTTAATCAAAGCATAATAGATGTAAGGAAAAATATTAGTTCAAGATAAGTCTTTAAATTTGAAAGTTAAACAGTCAATAAAAGAAATTTCAAGATTTGAGGTTCAAAAATTAACTAGTTAAAGTGTTCCGAGTGTTTTTAATGGGTGCCCATGCGGGGTCCCTAATAATCTCTTTTTAAAAGATTTATATTAAACTCTGTGATGCATAAAATATGCAAAATTTGGAATGTGTATATAATAGTCCAATTTTCGATTTGTTTTCCCACAAATCAAATGGCCGACGACGGTGACAGCGTATCTGACCATATATAACGTTACCAGCTACCCCACCACAGAAACTGTCTTAATTTAAATATGAGATCGGACTCATCCTCGCATCTTTCGGTAATACTTTCTTCTGAAAAACTTCAATGACTCCACTTTTTTAAACATGATATTTAATCTCTGAAATTGGCTGAGTCCATTGCATATATATTTGATGTATCAGATCTCAAGACGATTAGCATGAAAAATCTGCAATTGAAACGCGGACGGGAGCTTTTTCCATATACCTTTGTAATACTTCGTTTTCTTAAATGACAATCATTAAAAAGTCCGTACCCGTCCCTAAGTTTATTTTTCTTCATCACGATGCTACGTGATGAAATTGTAGTACGATAAAAGCTTAGTAATTTCTAAAGACTATCGTGTTCGCTCGGAGAACCACCTGAATTAATACTCCATGTAAGTAATCGACAATACCTCCTAATACTTACAGTTGCCGCAATCCATCCCTACGCAATGGGATAGTGAAGGCTATAATGTTGAGTGAAACGGCAGGACTGGTCGGACTTGGTTACTAGCCTGTGGCACACGGATTTCATTAAGGACGAGCTGGCATCGGGCTGGTTGTTTCTGAGGATGAATATTCAACCTGGGAAAAAGTCGCCGTCCCTTTACGCACCGCGAGGGTGCAAACTACAAAGGGTCCCTCTCGTGGTTCGAGAAGCTCATTGTCCAGGAAATGTAGGCGTATGCAATTCCTTACATACAGTCATATACGTACCCAGTCCAGAATATTAGGGAAAGTTCTGCTGTAATGGGTTGGGTTTTTTAATTAGCGACCTGTGATCTACGGAGGACTTTTGCTTTGGTTACTCAGCCCTTTTTCCACAATAGGGCGAAACGACAGAGAAAACCGAAGAAAATGTAACTGTAACTGAACTACTAAGAAAAAAATACAACAGATCATAAGAGAGAAAAAATATAAAAAATCTCTGGCTGAGTTGTAAATGCATTCGACAATATACGCCCTCTATTTTCTTCTTTTTTCAAACATATATCTGCGAACGAGGAATCTGAGCTCGAATCCCAAGTGATTCCTCTCCCCAGCATCAAGATCCAGATCCTCTTGTTTGGTGAAGAACTTTTGAGATTCTAAGGTTTCCTATCCTTTTAACTCCTGACTGTCCGCCTGTCTGAAGGCGGGCACAGAAGGAGAATTATGTGTTTACAACTTTTACTTCATACCGTGTCTTTCTTTAAGATTCTACCATTAACACTACTTTCACACAGTACTGATGCACCTTGTGAAATTAGTGTGTACGTATCTTTAGCTACCGGCCGTCTTGGGCCTTTCTGGCACTCTCGAGCACCATCATAGAGAAGGGCTCTGGGTCCAGGGCAAACAAGCAGACAAACAGGGCGGCTATCTGCCGCTCCATCTTTTATTTAGTCATTACGCGCACGAGGCAATTCTTTCCTAGCTTTAAAACGGTCTGCCAGCACACACGGCGTCCACTGGTCAGTCGCTTCTTGAGAGTATCCAAGACTGAAGCCTTAATGTTACCCTTTCCTTAGCTAAAACATCCCTTGGTTAGTTTACCCAGTAAACCTTAGCTAACGCAACCTTAATCGCGCGACGCTGGACCGACAGTCTACTACCCTTTTCCACTCCGTTTTGCAGTGTATTTCCCTTCTCAGCTTCTCAATCTCAGAATCTCTCAGTCTCTCAGTATCCCAGTCACCCAGCCTCCGCCTTGCTGGACTCTATATACTATCTCTTCGAGTCCAGCGACCTCATTCAATCAGTTTCCTCGTGTCGACATACTCCCCTCGCCGCACCCTCTTTAGCAGCCCTTAACTCCCATGAGAGACTAAGGAACGACTCTTAGGAATTCAATCCAGTCTTATAGCACTGTCATTTCTAATCGATGGAAATTGTGCCATCAGGTCAACTTCTCGAACTCTCTTTCGTTATAGGCAGTTTTCTTCCTCGAATGTTCATCGTTCTCATGCATCATGGATTATGCTTATGGGTTATGTTATGTTCATGTAAAACAATTCGTTTTATCGCGTAAACAGAATTCTGGTAGTACTCAAGATAAAATAGGGACTATATTATATAAATATATATATATTTCTTGGTAAATCTACGCAACTCTCGAATACGCTCCCGTATTTTGATGAATGATTTCACGTAAACAGATAAATATATTTAGAGGAAGGAAGGAGAGAGGAAAAAACGAGGAAAAGTTACTGCTGTCTGTTTGTGACATTCTGGGATACAGATATGGGAGAGGAAAGAGGTAATTCTGCCTTTCTCTCTCTCTCTCTCTCTCTCTCTCTCACTTTTACGAAAATCCGGCTAACGATGGTATGCACGGGTAGAAGCAGGAGGACGCCGCCCATTTATATTTTTTTGGGAAGTGCCTTTTTCCGGCATTTAGGTCCTAGTGCGAGAATTGGCATTGTTTTACAGGATCCGGTAACAACGGGCGAATGGATGGATAAAACAAAAGTGGGCTGTCACGTGATAGGGCGTGCTCGGATTTGTTGAAAAAAAAATTAAAAAGGGAAAAAAATAAAAATACTATCTGAATATTTTGAATGGAAGCAACTTCATTATCCGTGAAAAAGTGAACAAAAGACTAAAATTGTTGCTTTTTCACAGTTTTGCACGTGGTACATGAATGTCTCTATAGCACCTGTTCACACTGTGCACTAGATAGAATAAAGTACCTATATCGGATCAACTTCTAATTCGGATTAAAAAATTTCAGATGCCTCTTAAGCCGACGGCATTATCTGTAGATGTATTTTTGTCCATCATCGTGTTTAATCATCCCTATAGCAATTTATGCTTGTTTTGACATAACTATGTGGATATTAAAATAAAACTTGGTACTTTGAAGAAATGCAAAGTATGGTCGCTCCGTAATGTGCTCTCTGGCCTGAGCGATGGTCTTGTACTAGTAAACGCATCCATGAGTGGTTGCCTACTCTTCGAATTTTTCTGCTTTATTGTGATTTGTGTAAGGGAGGGAGGGAGGGACGAAGGGAGGGAGAAAGGAAGCTCTGTTTAGCCACTAGTTATGTCGAACTATCTAGGTCATAGATAGTTTTCCAAGTCAATTCTTTACTACCCATGTAGACATGTACTATTGACACAGAATTGTTTAAATTGTTTTGATATTTATTCAATAAAAACTTGAAATATATAATTAATATAATGAAAAAATTGTATGATTAAAACAAGATTTAAAAAACAGGTATGTACGTTTACTATCTGTACTGCCATGAGCAAGATTTGAAACTGCAATTGTCGGGATATTTCAATTGAGAAGGGTGGTAACCCTCTATCCACTGATCGACCAGCCAAATTTTGACATACTGCTTCAGTTAAAAGTGATAACTAACACTCTTTGTATATATGAGTACGATCGCTTTTTTATAGTATTGTACCTTTGCCAATATAATGTTCATATCGTTCACAAGCCTTAACCCATGTTTGAGAGAACTAAATGTTACAAACATAATTTTACGGAGTATTTGGAGAAATATTTGTTAAGATTTATAAAAAAATGTTGATTTTTCAATAATTATACCAATTTTCATATTAAAATTTGTTATATTATATAAAAAAGAGTATGCCAAATTGTTTACCTCTACCATTGAACCATGTGTTTATTCAGTACAAGCTTAATTGTTATGCTTGAATATCGCCAGAACATTTACCAGTTTGGTACGCACGTTTGACGGGGTCGAATTCTTTTTACGGTCCATTATATTTACAGCAAATAAACACATAATTTCCGTCTTGAACATTGACGAGGCCCAATCAATAAACTATCACTGTAACAAGGAACTGTCTGAACTCAACACAGGTTATTAACTCTTAAGGTACTGGCGAATGCTTAGTTCGGGCCCCGATAAGCTTAAGTAGTTGGAAAAGAACAAATTATGATCTAGTTTAGCAGTTCGGCGTATTGGTGCGCGCTCCGTCGAATACTAACTGGGTTTTCATTATTGGGGATGCCTAGTTTCAGCCCAGTCACGACCTTTTCGTCATCAAGAAAGTGATTAGGAAATTTCGACTAGAGAAAACATCCACAGGCATATCTGATGAGGTCCTACCAAGAAAGTGTCACTATTCTCCCTAAAGACTTATGTTAGTATACCTTGTACTAGCGAGCGCCTAGTTCGGGCGTCGATAGACTTCCATGGTAGAGAAAGAACCAACCGCGATATAGTTTAGTTCTAGCTAAGTTTTCATTATTAAGGATGCCTAGTCTCAGCCTGATCGGTGCCGTTTCGTTACTGGGGAAACGACGAGGAAAGTTCTATTAGAGCGATTATTATATTAATAGAGCCATAGTCGAAATCGAAAAAAGTGATCAAATGTATGCACTCTACTCTAAGGTAAGATCCTCCATGGTGAGTCCTGTGACTTCGCTAATAACTAAAATAACAATAAAATATTGATATTTATGATAGTATAAATATTAACAAGCAGGTAATCGCAAAAAATCAACAAAAAGTCGCGATAGTAAAACAAAATATGTTTATTTTATATCATTTTTTAAATACTGTGAAAACATATGGAACATAAAAATATAATCATCGCGTGCTATATTTCGTAACAGATAACAATAGTGCTTGATCCTTAATAGAAATTAAATCGAGGGACTCTAAAGGGACTATTTATTTCGTTTGACTCCAATCGAGGCACTTTAAAGGCAATTTCTAGATACCGTTAAGGGCTGTGAAAATTCTTTTTTTTAGAGCCTCAATTTCAAAATATATATAGATATAATTTGTATGACCGAATATTTGTTATCATGCAAAAATGTATTATTGATTTAAAAATTAATTTTCTTACATACTTAATTTTATAAAGTGGATATACAACTTATAACAGTCAAATAAGCCGTAATAACAAATGATTAATAAATATTACGTCTAAAATGAATTTTTCCCAAAATACGCCAATGGAGAATTAAATAGATTAATGCTATCAACATTAAAGAAAAGCACTATTAAATCGGTCAAATGAACTGTTGTAGTCAGTGCTATATATAGACTGTTTATTGTTTAAAAAAAGCATATTCATCGCTTATTTTTCCATCAACATCAGATGTACTTTTAATTTCATTTTCATCTGATGCTTTAATCCTTTCATCAGGAAGGGTTTGACCCCCCCCCCCCCCAATAAAATAACAACATTTCAGAACCAATGGTATCTTCAGCTTTACGTCATTGATTTCGATTCGGATCTCGGATTTTGAAAATTGAAATTGGTGGATCTAAATTTCGAAAAATAGTACGGATTGCACAAAAGTCAGTTTACAGAGGATTTTGGGATCTCTGATTTTTTCTGACCTCGTTTCTTGTTTTTTTTACTGCATTACTATGATTGTCAGTGCAACAGTACCATTTTGATCTAACTGCTGGTCAGAAAAATATACATAAAAAAAATGCATGAAAATCTATTGACTTTTGACGTTGATGATTTTTCCAACCCTTATTTTGAATTTCATGTTTTCAATTTCAAATTCCCAAAGAGGCCAAATCTCATCCAATTCGAAAGTAGTTCAGAATACAAAAGGGGGTGGCTCAAATACGAGGCACCTGTCCTGAAAGGGTTAACCAAATTTTGACTGTACGCCATGAGCTCAACTAGAAGTTCTCTTAATATTTCAAGTAAGTCGTTCATATCAATGTTTGCAATATTGTTTTTGACTGCTCACTGACGAAATTGTTCGCTTCTATATAAGTTTGGACAATTAATTTGATTTATTTCCACTACTTCAAAACCAAACATGCTTTTTTTATTGAACTGACCTACGACAATTATACGACGTGTGTCTAAGTGACCACGAAGATTCCTTCGATTGAATCGAGGAAACTTCAGAACAATGCCTATTTTTGGTTATTATTCATAAACAAATTATACCTATAATATACTAATAGTTCACGAAGATTATTCCCTGTATCTGTCACAATTTCAAATACGTTTTTATATTTTTCCTGTCTTCAAAGTTTTCAAAAATCACATGGACGAACACAGACCTCCAGAAAAGTGATAAGCGAGAAATATTAGAGCTCTTCAATTCTGACATTTACATACATGCGTCTCCGTTTCTCCCCCGGGCATCGAGTGAATAACGAGAACCATTTCAAATTCTGAATATCAAATTCTGACTATAAGAATAAATATTATAAAAATAGAACAAAAGAGATAGAAAATAAGTGTCACGTGCGTGAATGTCGAGCCTGCGGTAGACGTATGGTATCTGCGGCAGGCAGCTAAACATATAGAGAATGCGCGCATAAATCTATACGTAGAGAGAGCGAGATGGCGATAAAGAGAAAGAGAGAAGTAGGTAAACGAAGAGAAGGAATACCGGAAAAGAATCTGAAACCTGATGACGCACCAGCGATGCCACTGGCAATAATAAATTACTCTAATATCAGCCGTAGGTTTAGCACTCATCCTCCAGCAACAATAGTCAATGGCCACTGTCTGCATGGCGGGGACATTGAAATTACTTTCAATGCCCCGCACATAATGCAGGAATAAAACGCACAAAAGCAAACGCACCGCAGTCCTGTTTTGATGCGGCCATGCAGCAGCCGCCGACTGTGTCCTCCGCGCCGTCTATGTACGTACATAAATCCGGATGGCGGCCACGCACGAGCATGCCTATAGTTCTATATAGTATACACAACCGGCTACGCCGTGTACCGTTTCAATGGGCGAGACGAGTATGAATTAACGAGGTGTTTGTTCGCTATCGCCACTTTTTTCCTGAATTAAAATCATCAGGCTTTAATAATTACACCGGTCGAATGTATTAAACGAGCCAGGCTGTTGAGAGACACTTTGGATCCATATAACTGTATATATTGCCATACATCGATAGGTTATGCTAAATATAAATGCACCGTATTTATCACGCGAATATTTTTAATTTCTATACCAACAATCTCACAGTCCCTCGTGTCTTTTAACTTAACACAATCCGTTTCTACGAAATAGTATAATAAATCTTGAGAACGCGGTACAATGAAAAATATTTAAACAACCGATCGCAGTGCTGGTCACTCGACATTCGGTCACTCGAGCTCTTATTAAAAAGAACTCCGTAACTAAGACTGCTTTGTAGTGCAAATTCTTCTTGAAGATGACTGGACTGCCTTGAACTATAGCAACTCTATCACTAGCCATATAGACATTCTCTTGACCTCTGTACGTCGGATGAAATTCAGACGTCGCGACGGTTTGCGACAACTAAAGAATTCCTCTCTACAGGATTTGCTTCGGTCACGAAGACGGTGTGAGGGAACGCCAGCGCTTTATTTTGCTCCGCATACAGCTCCAAAGTGCCATGTGAGTACATACAATATATACATGTAAGTTCATATGTGCATATGGCATACGAGCCTTTGTTCATTCGTTGAAGTTAAACCTACTCCACAACAGTAACCCCCTCCCCTGCTCCTCCTCCTCCTCCTCCTCCTCCTAGAGCTACGCTTATGGCTAGATTGCATTTACTTCTTGCGCCTGAATATGGGTGGCCAGGGAGTTGGTGCTTCTAATGCACACATCCTGGAACACGATATCTACTTCCCCATGAGACACACGAGGCTGCCGTCGTCCCAGTCTTCGGTTACAAAGTAGATTCCAGAGACGGGAATAATACCGCGGGATACGTGTTTCATTCCTAATTCTTCTTATGGCATCAGTTCAATGGTTCGTCCCTGGATATACACTCGAGTTGCGTATCGAAAAATTGTAATATACAAATATTTACCGGCCGTAACCTGCCGTTAAATTCTGAATTGTTTTGTGGGACTATTCTCTAAATAGGAAATTCCAATAGCAAAGGCTACTAGGCAATGTTCGTGCGACGGTTCTGATTTACCAATAATCCGCGATATATTTAATTAGAAATCACGAAAACTTCACATCCAATTAAGTAATTTTGAACCCATTCAGTCAGTTCAAAGATTCTTCAGACATCATCGATAATACTCAAATAGAAATAAAGTACTGATGGAGGGGGAAAAAGGGTGGCCTGAGGTAGGAATACGCATTTGTTATTCTGTCATGGATGTCTATGCGTATATACCCAGTCTGCATAGATCAAAGAGCAAAAGTGCCGCTTTGATAGACCGATTACTAAGCAGGAGTGACGTGCCATGAACTACTTTATTGCACGCGTTAAACTAAGCAGATAAATAGGCAAGATCGTGCTCGCGAATTTACATAAGTCGATTTCCGTAAGGGGTTTCGTGTTAGCGGGTTAATCGTGACCTTTCGCACTTGGGTCTCGTGGGTTACCGACGAGTGACCGCTTTAGTGCACTCTAACAGTGCTTCAATGGCCCCAATAGCATGTGCGTGTTACCACATCTGATTGCGCACTGACTTCAACAACGTTTAACGGACTAACAACACCCACGACATCAATACTACGCCATGCCAACCTTTTATATGTATACAGAGTTATTCACGGCAAACGCACTGGCTGAAGTTGGACGCGACTGAACAGTTTTGTTAATGGAGGCAGTGTGGCCTTGTTAAACAAATGAAGAAATGTAAAATTCAATAATCTTAGCAATGTTATAACGTTAACTTTCATTTCTTTAATGATGCCACCCTGCTCTGATTTATGAAATCATCCATCACGGCCAATTTCAGCTGGTGCGTTTGCCGTGAATAACCCTGGATATATCGATCGAGATTAACCTCAATTGGGTCACCAGCTAATTTCGTTATGGAAAGTACAAATAAATCTGCGACTTCTATTTCTCGCCGCACGCAAGAGTCTCTCATGCGTATAATCAACGGATGTCAATAAAACTATAGTACCCTTAATTGACCTTCTTACTATATGTATGTTTATATCTCAACTCTTTAGGAATTCACTCAGAGACTCAAATTTATACATATACCGTTTTCTCATGTTGTAAAAATACGACGAAGGATCAGAGCAGTATTTTAATGCTCAGCGAAGACATATCCTTATATGATAATAATGCAGTAGAAGTCGGGTGACGAGTTTCCGAAAGTTCTTATCGTCTATCGCCGTAAGGAAGGAATCCTCCAGATAGGACACCAAAGTTCTTCCATTTTCTCGTGCATTATTCAGGGTGACGCAAAGGAGGAGCCATTGGATTCTGTAGGACTGTATCGGTGGCGCGTCTTATGATAATTCATCCTGAAATGGAATCCATCCAACTATGGGCGACCCGTTGTTTTCTTCTACACATCGTCTCTTCATGTGTAATTTCTACGGATATATATGGATATATTGACTCTCAATGCACCGGCAGACCGTAATAAACGCCCATTGAGAAGTCCACACACGAGTTAGACGCTCGGTCACGCACGAGTCGGTTTCATTATCCAATTTTTGACAATTGTCCCGAGCGTCTAGCATTGTCTCCCTGTTAAACTCGATACGCTGTACACGTAGCACAAATTCATACAATGTGTCGCACGAGTATCTATCTACGTAGTTGGAAAACTTTTCAAAGTTCCGTATGTCGCTTAAAAATCTTTAATCGATAGATTAACGGTATTGGATGTTTGCTTCGTTGTTCAATTTTTTTTACTCGCCATTCTCGTGAGAAGGGATTTGTTTCGAATTTTTGGTAACCGGAGTACCATCATGATCTTCTGGAAGGAAATGAAACAAGTGATGCATTTGGATGCTGCCACTGGACCGTAGGACTATAATTGTTGGGAGAGCAATAGAATTATGCATGTGCACTTCGCTTTGCGGGTAAACTTTTATTTACAATATCAAATTCAGTACAAGAAAAAATCTCGTTTAAATAATTGAAGCATATACGCGTATTTAAATGCCTATAGACCACCAACAGAATGAATAGTGGGAATACATTTTTTAATAAAAGAAGATCAATTTCCGTCCTGCAGTGAATAGCAGTAATGAGCCGAAAGGGATGTGTTTACAGCGCTCTAAACTTCTTGCATATGCACGGTTAATTATTATACAAGTTTCTTCTCCTAAAAGGTCACGAATAAAAATTCAGAGGACCACACGTACGAGTGTAATTACGTCTATGCATATCCAAGATGCTACGTGAGAAATGCATAGGCGTCACCAGAGCTCCCGTGTCAACGATCCTTAATTTTATTACTTCTAGAGTATCAACAATTCAAATGCCACATGTTAAAGTGTATTGTACTAATAAACTTTCACAAACATACGCGTATCTAATGCGACATTACAAAAAAGCGAATTAAAATAATAGCTGAAGGGAACCTTGGGATTACCAATATTCTCATAAGTAAAAATTCTGCCGATAAGCCTCCTACATATTGAATTCACATCTCTTTCGTTTCGTGTTTCTCTACTTCAAAATTGTTGTCCGGGAACTAATTCGTACCAGTGTCAAATTTCACGAGATAGAGGATAGCAAAAGAGGAATGGCGACCCAGCAATTTCCTATGAACATGAATATTCCAGCAGGGTCATTACGCTGTAATTATCATATTTATTAGTTACCGAATTGAGGTGTTCTGGACAGCAAGTTAAACAAAATATTTTATAAAATTTGGTGTATTACCACAATCATGAATAAGTGCGCCACACCGTTCCCCTCCGACTCCTTATCTTACTAATGCAGTTTTTAGTTTAAACACAAAAAATTTAGGATGTTTTCCATTTTTAGCTAATAATGAAGAGGCGAAAAAAGATAAAACAAAAATAAGAGTAGTTTTACTACCTTTCCTGTGCTTACAGATTCATTGCACTTTCAAACAGCTCCAGCATCCTCTTCATCTCTTTGCTGGAAAGTGAGTGGACTAGTATGGTTATACATATACGCCATGCATGCAGAGTAGGCAGACTGTTTGACCTATTCGAATATTCATGGTCTTCTAACGAAATCAACTAAAATGTTAGTTTTTCACAATTACAGAGAATCTTAAGGGATTCAGGCAACAGTGGAAAGAGGAGGATAGGCGGTAGACGACAGATCCCCCTCGAGAGTTGCAATTAACTCTTTTACCGCGGTGGATGAAGGTAAAGATCAAGATAAAGAGAACATTTTAGAAAAGTTTCTACGTGGTCCTGGAAGTAACTAAGTGTAATTTTAAACCTGGAATTGACAAGTGGTGTCTACGTTTAAAGAAGTGAATTCGGTATAACTTTTAACTTAGTACATGGAATATACTCTCAATAAATTAAGTATTTTACTTAAGGTAATTAGAACTGCCTACATGACTGCAGAAAAGGAATCGTTAGAGATATGTGACCCTTTGCACATGACTTTTTTTTTCTTTTTCGACAAACGAAGATAGATAATAAAGAAAAAATGAAAATGTATGTATGAAAATAGTAAAGTGCTAATAGAATTATATTTGTATCACCATGAGATAAAAGATAAATATTGTTTTCTTTTAATTATTTTGATACTCACATTTGTTCTGCAAGCTTGTATATTGGACCCATAGACTTTGATAGCTCTTCGCTCTTTGCCATGAGTTGATACATTGACTTTATATTATTATCCACAGCATCACATGTTTTGCATACTGCATCTCTATAAGTTTCCAAACAGCCCACTGTTAGGGCAGAAGCCTGTAGAATAATTTTATAAAGATTATACCTCTTAAAAAATACAAAAATATAAAGGGTCCATACATACACTGTGTAGAATAGCAGCAAGATTCTCAGTCAATGAATCTACGGAGGTAGCTATTTTTCTAGCTTCCATTTCAAGTTCATTCAAAACATTATGATCAAGTAGGGGAAGCTGTGGTGTCAATGCTTGTCTATAAAGACAAGGTGTTGAACTCCGAGATCCAGGAAAAGATGGAGTTTCTCCTTTCTTTGTAACTGGACTAGATAATTTGATTTTATTCTCCAAATCTTCAGCGACAAATAGGACCATATCTCCATCCTGCATAACAGTCCCTTCTAACTGAAGATATCCAATTGCTTTGTGATAACTTGGGGGATCCAAATCCTCATCTTCATCAGGACTAGCTCCACCACTTCTTAAATCAAGTCGATCAGGCCTGTTGCTCCCACCATCTATTTTCTCTAGGACATCTCCCAAAAATTGTTCACCATCCAAATCTGGTGATTCAACTAGAGAGCGTAATTCTGATATCGGAGGTGATGATTGTGAATCGAATGATATTTCTGAGTAAGACGCTGTCATCTCATGTAGCTGCAATATCATTATGATATGTAAATTTAAGTAAAATTTTTTGCTGTCTAGATAATCTAACCTTACTCTATCTTCGTCGTAATCAAGATTTACAGTAGGCTTGTCATTTTTAACTGTAATGTTTGGTCTTGAAGAAAATTCCCCTTCTTCAGCGTCCATTTTTTTAAAACAGATATTTGACGCGTAGTACACGGTTCAGGATCTTTCTGCAGCTGACATCGCACGTTTTTGTAAAATGACGTTCAACACAATTTGACAGTTTTTTTGCTGATGAACTAGACAACAACGGTGCGTTCAGAAATCTTACTCAGGGTAATTCCTTCCTTCCCTTATGGCTGACTCCTCCAATGAGATGTGCCAGTACTCAGGGTAATTCGAGCGAGTTGCCTCTCTTTTTATTATCGTTATTCTGAAAAGAATAGATTGATACCCAGAATCGACTCTAGAGAGGTTTCTGAACATACCTATCCCTGATAACACCCTTTCTAAGTACATCATAGCAGATGGCAGCACTTCTCTATCATCTCTGTCTGTATTGCCATCCAATCATAGGTTTCAATATTAATTTTAATAATTTAGTACTATTTTTATATATTATTATTTGTAGTGGTAATTCACATTAATAAAAATAAAAGTAAAACTGCAGAATACGACTCCTTCTTGAAGGTCCTTATTAATCCTTATGCAAAACAAAATTAAATAATCCACAGCTAACTTCAAGAAAGAGTCGTATTTTGCAGTTTAGCCCAAATATCTTTAGAGATTGAGATGTGATCACTATTCGTAGTTTTATTGATTATACATATATTACAGGAGGCGTTATAATTAACATAAAAAACATTTGTTGTACACATCTTATTGGCATTTTGGATTGACAGAAATTCTTGCTTCGTGTAACGTGTAATCTGATACGCTTTTAATTGGCAAATTTTTCTATAGTTATCAAAGGCACGGAACTTACAGCCGATACTGCGAGCATCAGTGTATTAATATTTATCTGCATGCAACTAAACGAGACACGGCCATGCTCGTGCAGTACCGATGATAAACTTCAAAACTACTGCAAATGTGATGTAGTGAAGGGTCGCACTTATGCAAAGCTAAGCTTTATACCTGATATAAGATAATTGTGTCAATTAAAAATGCCACAAGAGGAAGAAGAGCATGAATGGCAGTGTACAGTTTTCGGTCACGAAAATTGGAAATAACACAATTTTTATGGAAATTCTTTCCCTAAGCGGAGTGGTTGACACATTTTCTATTAACAATCATTTTGATGCCACTTTGCAATGATTAAGTAAAAACGAATGGAAACAGTGGATCCAATAATCTCGACATTGAACTTGACACAGATGAACATTTTCGGATCAGACGTCTCGCTCAGTTTTAGATGAATAGTTGCAAAAGTAGTCTCAAAATGCGCCTTGCAGAATATATTCTCAATTTCGCGTAATCCATTGTTAGTCATCTTGGAGTAATAAAGTTACTCCAGCGTCCTATTTCAATATGCCACTAAAGTATCGACATGAATTATGATCCCGTATCTGACAAGCGCATATGTCATTATTAAGTTAAACGACACAATCAATATGCAGTATGGACTTCACTAAAGCTATAATAAGAAAACTCGAAATATATCTGCGTTTATTGAAAACTGGATTCAAAAATTCAATCCGGGGGAATACTCAGCAAACAAAATATTACATGTCAGTGTAATTTTGCATTCAAATACATAACGCCATTATAACAGCGCTGTTATATTGACATTATGAAAATGAATGGGAAATTACAACTAACATACATGTTATATGTAATATTGTATTTTCTGGTTTAATTACCAAAATTGTTTGAAAAGAGCAGATGACTAGCGCCGGGTTGAAAAAAAATTTCCATCAATATCATATGTACAATTTTCGCTTACATTTTACCCATATGATAATACAAAGTCCCCCGTCCCCTTAATATATGTATCTTGGATGTTTTGACTAATATTACGAATTATTGGCAACCGGTTGAGCAGCGACAGGTCGAACTGAAAAAATGCAATTGATAAATAATTGCATTATGTTAGTAAGTAAAATAATATGTATCACACAAAAAAATATTGCCAAATCTATCTTAAAAGAAAAAAAAAATCTTGTTAGTTACCCATTAAATTATTGCAATCAGCTAAGTGACGCTAGAAAAGTGATATAACCGAATCTCTGACTCACTTGGGCAAGCTTGCGACTGAAATTTGATATCGTCTATGGCGAAACCTCCATTACTGCCACTTCCTTCCAAAATCAAACGATACGGTGCTCTGGCTTCTATAGTAACTTGAGCTGCTGTCCACACCGGTCTAGGATTGTTGAAACCTTTAGCCGTCAATGACCACAGCTGAAACGAAATACATACAGCTGTAGAAACATTGAAATCATAATTGAATGAATCATGCTATATTCCGTTATTAGCTCTACCAGTTCCCTCTCTGAATCGCCATTTCCATTGGCATTGCCGTTTTTATTTTCATTTCCGCCGTCATCAACTCCAACTTTGATGATGCGTAAAGTCGTAGATTCCTCAACACCAAAAGCAGCGAACCAAAATGTGAAACAGATTGCTTCCGTATCCGGCGAGACACCAATTACTGGAGAACGTAATTGAACCTCTGACAATTTTTTATTATTCGTAAAGATATCAAAAAATACAAAATCTCCAGTGGCTCCAAACGTTTTATCCAATAGCTGAGCTGGTCTGTGTGCTGCAAATGCTTGCTGCCATGTCACAGTACGATCGCTTCCTATAGAAGTTATATTTTCCCAACCGCAAAGTCCTTTTTCGAAACTACAATCTTCCGCTTTGACCATTGCGCTGATTGGTCGCACTGCAAAATAATGATTGACTCAACAAAAATATTGGAACAATTGACAATTTCACTTACCAGTACAATTGCCAGTATAGAAGGCTATATCATCAATTCCAATACTACCACTGGCTCTATTGGGACCCCAGGTACCTTCAAAGACAACATTAAAGTTTCTTCTTTCATTGATATTCGTCTGCCCGTAATTCCACGTGGGACCTTGGTTGTTGTATAATTGCCAGATCGGCTTAGAACCAATTAAAGTCTCACCAACAGGTTGTATGAATACTCGAAGTACACCTATCAAGTGGCGAAGCTCACGTTAGTATATACGTAAGGCTCGTGTTAGTATATTTCAATAATTTGTATTCCGACCTAAACTTGGTCCTGTTGAATCAATGAACGCCTCAAACATGAAATACCAGAAAGTAATGCACATTGGTTCATTAGATCCTTTCATTTCACGACTAACTAATTGTGCGGTTCCTCCACTGTTACTCCTTGGTCCACCACGAGCGCGACCTAATCCCAGAAAGTATTCATTGCGTCGACTAACCGTATGTCCATTGCTGTACGGTTTTCTTTGATTTCTAGGACTTAAAACCTGACTGGCCACCCTTTCCCATTCCACACGATCTGGATCCCTAGAGTTGATCCAATCGCACTCATCCACTTCAAAAGTACAATCCCTGGTTATCGGTGCGGCAACTTGTGGTGAGACTTGAAAAGCGAAAAAGAAACAATACATAATTCTGTTTTCAAACAAGCAGCTACAGTGATTAAAAGTGAATTTACCTGGACACACTCCTTGGGTAAATGTAATATCATCAATAGCTATATCACCCATTCCTGTATTACCAACGGATGCTTCAAAGATGAGTTGAAAGTCATCCAAAGAACTAACAGTGACTTCCGACATGAACCACGCATTTCCAGCGTTACCACTAAGACCCCAAATTTCATGAAGTTGCGCATCCAAACTGCGAAAGTGTCTAACGTAGATCTTTAATGTTCCAATTCCAGAGCCGAACATGTGAAACCAAAAGTGCATGCACATAGGAGTGTCGGGCCCAGTAGCCGGGAAACTTGTGCTGATAAGCTTGGCTACATCGCCAGGCCGTCTTGGGAAACTAGAATCTATGAAAGCATAGCCTCCAGCAGTAGCACGGTCACTGGAGCTATCCATAGCTGGTCCGGTCGTTGGATTTCCGCTGCCACGACTCTGGATCGAATTAACATCACGACTCTTATTTAAAATCTAATTAGCATTCTCCTATGTTTACTCACGATTGTCCAATCAAAATCATCGTCGACGTCATTGTTCCAGTCGCAGAAGCCACCAGCGAAATTACAGAAGCCCGTACAAGCGGCTCCAGGCTGAAGATCTATATCATCAATGGCTATATATCCTCTGTAGAGACGGGAAGGATCCCCCACATCAACTGGAACTCCTTCGATGATTAGCTGACGATTTAACAGTATAACCAGTGATAGGTTAGAGTGATACGATTTACTATTTTTTTTTACATTCTTTAGCTTACCGAGTGTATATCTGGATAGGTGTAGAGAATCTGGGCCTGTTGCCAAGTGCCCAGCATATAGTATTGTGCGTGCCATAGAACACGTTCTTCGCTCAGTGCGGTTGGCGGATTGCAATTGGAAATGTTTGTGGCATTTTCTATAGGCGATTCTTCGGGTCGTTCTTTCTTTATGGAATTCTCATCCACCCCCATATGAAGCAGTACTCTGAGTCCTGCTGAACTGAGTCCATCCATTGCATATTTAAACATAAAGCAAGTTCCAGAGACACCGGTGCTTCCCAACTGAGGACTGTGCAGTAGACCACCAGGAGTTTTACTTTTCAAATCCTTTGCAGGTAGTTGAGAGGTTTCGATGAAAGCGTAACTATGTTAAAGATTCAATAAATATTTACCAATCATCAAGGGACATTTTTCATGAAATGATATATATGATGTTCAAACTATACCCGCCCTCTATTGTTCCTGCCGTTGAATCCGTAGATGGCCCTCCTAGCCAATTCGTACCCAATCCTGTACCTGGAACCCATTCTAGAGCACCATTACCATTTTGCCATTCGCAAAGAGATTGTACCGGTAATGGACCAAAATCGCAAAAGACTTCATCCACAGTGGCGGTGGGTGGCGGTATTGTGACCACAGGATATCTATGAGGTTAGATAAATTCTAAGAACTCGAATTCACTCTAAAACTTAGATATCTTTCTAGATACCTCTGCGTTGAAGGATTTTTCTGTGCAAGTGTAGTGGGATCAGGAACTCTCCTTGGGGTAGATTGAGTAGAGGACGGAAACGTGCCTCTAGTGGGAACTATATCTGGTCTATCAGACCATTGTTTAGGTTCTATATGTTCTATCTCATCCAAAGGTTCCCGTTCTCTAAAATCAATACCGCTCCGATCCTCGGGTGCATCAGGACTAATAGCATCCAATGGACCTATAGGACTAATGGGATTAGAAGGATCTGCATCTCGATCCGGAGTAGATCCAAGCCAATCCGGTACAGGGGTGCCGGTCTGAATATCTTTCGGAACGTCAACTAGATCGATCTGTTCCCCCAATATTGGGCCTCCGTTATACCAAGTGGCTCCTCTCGTTTCCAAAAACCATAACATCACCAACAGCCAACACATTCTTTAATTTTAGTAAAATCTACGTCAACACTAAAATTTAATTGCCACTTCAAACTCTGTATATGAAATAATTTTACGGCAAAGGGAATCCCGCATTACGTGAAACCAAAATATCAGTCTCGACTGAGTACGAAGTGTGAACTGAGCGATTGTCATGGGAGCACTAGGAGTAGAATGAATTGAAATAGGTTCTCTATAGTTCCGGTTTCAGTTTCCGGTCGGTCACGCTTCGTCCCCATGGTGTTCAGGTTCGATACCCGTTTCACGACAGCATAATACGTCGCACCACGTATCTCGCGAATCGTCAAACATGCCACGCGATGCTTATCCATTCCTCTGTGTCAGCGTCATTGTGCAGATTCAATCCTTTGTCCTCCAGAATCGCCGATGCCGACAGACACATATTACCCGTTACAGCTTCAACTGCAGTTCCACGATTTTGGATTATTTTCTGCAATTTCACTTTTTCTACTATATTCTAGTATCTTGTGACGCTAGGTAATCACTTGCCTATGATTTTTCCTTAGCTTTTACTCACTGTCGTCATTATCAACGAAATCTTGGTATGGAAATTCAAGACTATCTACGGAGACTGACTTGAACTTGGATTAAGTTCGTACTCAAATGGTACCATGATATGTAATCAATAGAAAAAGAGTATTGTTTAATACACAGTGAAATCGAGTCGACTCTTGAACAATGAAGCATTTCTTTGACAAGGTTGCTGCTGACTCATTCAAGCATTATTGCATGACGACGTGGATTAGTGATTGGTGAAATGGTCTATCGTTCTATTATGTTGTGAAATTCATTTCATGTGTTTTATACAGTATATATATGTATGCAGGCAGATTCTGATTCTAACAGCAACCGGAAATTTCAATGAAATACAGCATGGTTTGACGACACTTCCGCAAATGAATTATAATAGTACACCACTTAAATTATAATATTACCTTAAAGATTTTAAAAATCCTATAAAAACATCAAGAGAGAAATTCGTTTCGTGCTTACTAATCATCTCAACCTGTCTACCTAAATTTAAGTAAACGCGAGCAATGCTCGGCACCAGATAAGGACACATTAACAATTGGTTGGTCCGTGGACGATAATAAGCTTCTTTCTTTAACATTTTAGATATCAAAGTAACCGTACTTGCTGAAGTCCTTGCAGCGATCGGTCGTGGTTTCTCCGTACACGTCATTTTGATTATATCCTTCACTGTCTGGTTAAAGAAGAAAAAACACATGAAGATTTAAAGATTCTTCTTCTTCTTCGTAACGGTGATCATAGTCTTACTCATATAAATTCATATACCGTTGCTGGAAACGGAAGATGGTTCGCGATCATCTGATAAAGTACCACGCCCATACTCCAAATGTCGCATTTGAGGTTATAGGGTTCACGTTTGAGCATTTCCGGTGCCATATAGTGGTACGTGCCGATACGATGCGTTAACGGCTCTCTGCAAATGTATAGTCAAATATTTGCAAGAGATCAAGCTGAAATGATAAAAGTTAAGAGATAATGCATACTCGTGGACGTTCCTGGAAACTCCAAAGTCACCGATCTTCACGATATCCCCATAGCGACCGGTAAGCATTATGTTTTCAGGTTTAAGATCCCTGTGCAGTATTTGTTTGGAGTGTATATGATGGACTCCCAGCGTAATTTGAGAGAAAAGATAAAGCGCATCCTGAAAACGTATGCGTTATAAAAAATTATTCTACCGGAATTGTATATTAAATATATTGTTTTTCTCGTACTTGTTCCTTGAGTGGCTGCTTACGCCTGTTCAACAGATCCTTAAGCGTTCCACGCGTGGCGTACTCCATCAGAATGTAACTCCTGTTATTTTCCCTCCAAGCTCCATGATAATTCACTATGTTTGGATGTCTCATTCTCTTGAGACACTCCACTTCCCCCAAAATCATCTTAATCACCACATAGACCAAAATTCGGATTTTGATTGGATAAAATGGAATTTTTTTCTCTTAAAATGAAATGATTACTTTACCTGGGACGTCAGAGTACCCGATGCTGTCAAATGTTGTTCCTTTATAACAAATGGTTTACCGTTGCTTCGTTTTCTTACTAAGTAAACAGCTCTGTCAATGGTATTTGATCAATTTTCACTTAGTTTACAGAGCGAAATTTATCGATAATTTCTTGGAGTTTTCATTATTTTTCTTTTCTTTTATATACTCACCCGAATGTTCCTTTTCCTAGGATTATTTCGAACCTAAAATCTCTAGCACACAGTGACATTTTGCTTGATTTTAATGTTATCTTAAGTGGTGATACTTTATTGACACCTATGATCTTTGTTAAATCTCGATTGCTTTGACATTGAATTTGTGTTTATCAACAAATAGAAGTATAATTTGTTCAGAAGTTTAAAGTTAGCAGCTGGGTGATAGAAACAATTTCTACCAGTGCATTGCCTAACAGTCTGGACTGTCGAAAATATATATTAATTTTAAATCAAACATGAAATTTTAATTCTATAATGAGACGTTATGAATTGTAAATTGCTGAGATCAAAAATTGTTTAATTAACATTTTTATTTTTGATAACTTCGTATAGATTACGAATATAGTTATTGCATAGAGCTATCCAGAACAGCACATGACGTTCTCGGGATATCCCAATTGTATCCCCAAAACTGTATAAATATATTTTCATGGTCTGATTAGTTTTATTAACTAATTTTTTCTTCAATCTCTTATTTTCTCAAATTTATAAATTGATCCACTTGAGTCAAACTACAGTGCTAGTTTCAATTGTTGCGACGATTTTAGTATACGAAAAGAAAACTTAAACTTACCGCGAGTCACAAATGACAATGACGATAAACGAAAGGATCACCGTTCGTGGCGTGAGTTAGCATAAGCACCAAGGAGGTATTTGCAAAGAGGACAGCCTTATGGGACATTATGTCTGACAGCTACTGGGTACCGTGAACATGAAAGATATGCTGGGATCGGCATAGAAGTTTTGGAGTTTTTGATATGCTATAAATTTCGTTTCAGACACAGCATATACGGGGACCAATGCTTTTTATCGATAACCTTCTCAGTGACAGAATGGTAATCAAAATACATTTGTATAAAGAAATATGGTCACTGGAATCACAAATGCTAAGCTATAGATAGATTTGTTATCCAATGTATTTTGTAATGTTTCATATACTGAAAAGTGATTACAGTACACCCCGACACATGGGATTCTAAAACAATTTCCTGTAATGTGAATACAATAAGTACAGCGCGTGACTCTAGTGATTATCTTGATCTTATGTGCCGAACTTTTGATGAAAGATGAATACAGACCAAGGGTGTTATGACGGATTTATAAGTACATAATGAGAACACAATACAAAAGACATTAGCTGTACTTTTATAAACTCTGTAAAACAATAATTTTTATGATGAGTATTATATTTGTTAAACTAGGAAACAATTCTAAGGCTACAAACGTTGTTAGATGTTATACTTTTTTTATTTATTTATTTTGTTACAAATAATGCAACCAAGTTTCTTCTAAAGCATTTGATCTATGATGTTATATCAAGAGAGAAACAATTAAGATTATAAAAGAAATAAATATTTATGCCCTTCACGGCCTGTTGTAAACTACGTTTGCCTAAAAGAATAAGGGCCACGATTGAAGGTGGTAGGGGTAAAATTACATAGGCGAATTGCAAGATCGTAAATACTACGATATGACGCTGTGTCAATGGTAGTAGCGGCAAGAATATGAAAATAGTTATTCTTGACAATTAAAGAATCTCTAACGTACTTATCATAGCAGATGATTCCATAAGCTTCTAGATGAACGAAAGGATAAGAGATAAGTAAAAGAAATGATAATTTAAAAAAGGTACGCATGATAGAATTTAAAAAGAATAATAAGGTGTTTCCGGCCTGAGCTATGATTTTATTTATGATTGTATTTATAGCTGTACGTAAATTGTTCGTATTACGCAAATCGATGTAAATGAATATTCTATTGCACGAGGGTTACGCAATAAGAAACGGAGTAAAGTGTGAGATAGAAATAGAAGCAGACAGACAGTGAGATAGAAAAGCTAAACCACCTTCGGCCCTAGTACAATGGGATACAATAGACGATACTGCAATATAGAAATGTATATTCTTTGCTCTGATCTCTTTTGAACTTTAAGGATAACGATTGCTCCCTACGAATTAACTGTTATTAGATTCTATTATATTGGTAGTATTAGTGTTGGTATTCGTATTGATGGGACTGTTGTTCATAGTATTAGCGTCGGTTCCGGTGCTAGTTGAGGTACGCGATTGCTTCAAGCTGTCCAAGTACTCCTGTTGTGAAGTTGCAAGTACTTGAGACAGTATGTCGCTATCCTCCCAGTCGGTCAATCCTGTAAAAATCAGTTAATATCGAGCGGTGATTATTACTTGAATTTGCTAAAATATTATCGTCGTGTTATTGGTAACGATGAGAAGAAGGAAGCCTAGAACCAATCACTAGTTCGGTCAGTTGGGTGCTCACCGCCAAGGTCGCTTACTATCGTCCATGACTTCAAAATGATCTCACCAAATACTTCAGGTGGAAGGCGGTTGAACAGCGAAATGTCAGGAGATGTGTGGGACTCCTTGCTGCTACCTGGTACGGGCTCCTGAGGTATCACTTTGGGCTCAAACTCAGAAGACAGATGATCAACATTTCCAGAAGTTTGCGTCTGATGCTGCGGGGACCTTTTGCTATTCCGTACAAAGTCGCTCGCCTGATTAAAAGAACATTGCATCTTTGAATAATGTTACAGACTTACACGGAAATGGGAACTGACCTTTGGAGAATTGCGCAGAGCATCCTGGCTCGCTTGAGTTGCCGTTGGAGATGATGCATGCCCACGTTGTTGCGTACGACCTCCATGAGAATGAAAATGAGTGTGACTGTGCTGGGCACTGGTTACCGTACTTGTACTGCTACTACTAGTTGACCGCTTTAATTAAAAACAAAAAAACAGAAATTCATCAATATGGTGTCATTAGACATGGGGTGACCAGATAATGATGAATTATTATTTACAGCTTTTCGCATTTCATTATCGCGCAGCCATTGCAAATAACTTTCTCTAGCAACCTGTTCCTCTATCGCCTCGTTGGTGGCTTCCCAGTCTGTGGCTTTTATTTTATCCTCTAGCATAGTCTATTTCAACAAACGGTAAGATTTTGTAATATTAACCACAAAATACAGTAGAAGCGTACTAATTATTCGATAAATTTACCTGTTCGATATGTAATTCCTCACTTTGACGCACTGCATCAGATATAAGTTCACGATCAGCAGAACCAGGATTAAAAGACGGTAGACCTAATCCTACACCAATAGTGGCTTTGTACGGGTCCACTATGCTGTTGTAGTGACTACCTCGTTGATAAGACAATCGTATTGGCTCGTTGTCACTTTTGAGAACACCGTGAAAAATATTTATGGGTTCTGTAAACCGTTAAAAAAAATGTTAAATTGCACTACCTAGATTCATTACAGAGATCAGTTATTATGTAAGAAAACAGTACCGGTACTGTAACAAAAGAGCTCGACACTGCGATTGTACATTTCTGACATGGCTTGCATTTCTATATGATTTCCGTGAACATATTCCTGCCTCTTTCGATCTACGTATGTGCTAAAATCCTCAGCCACAAAATGAGAGAAAAACTCCTGGTTGGCAGCCTGAAATAAAATCCGAAATACGTTTCCAAGATGATCTCATATTTCTAATGAAACAGTAAATATAAGCACATTTCGTTACGTACAATATAATCCATACAGTGTTTCCGCACAACTCCATGCATTTCTTGATCGCCGTATACTTGATCTGCTACCGCGCGAAATAGGCACGCACCATCCTCCCCCATTTTCTTAACTATAAACCCCATTTTCCGCATTCGCTTCTCAAACCATCGATCGCGCTAAAATACAATTGAATTTAAGTATGATAAAAATGAAGGAAGAAGCTTGTGATTTATAACTAATACAGACCTCCTGCCATTCAGCCAATGTTAGATTGTTTCCAGTGCGACCAGTATATTCATCACCACTATTATAGCCATTTGCCAATTCATGCTCACTATTTGTAGTATTTGTCACAATGCTCATACGACTGTTACTTATAACAGTGCTATCTGTACCTAGTAACACATAAATCCTAGATGAAATTTCACAGTAGGGTTCTGAAGAGTTTTCAGGGGGATGATGTTTGTGATTCTTTCTCTTTGCGGTACCATTATTGTGATGAACATCTAAGATGGAGAGATTTACCTTGTAGACCGCTACAGGAAGCAGTCGGAGGAGTTGCCTGCCTCTCACGCTCTCGCTCACGTTCTCTCTCTCTACCTCTGTCTCTTTCCCGGTCACGCTTTGTACGTGAAGTCCTACCAATACAACTACTAAAAAGTAAAAAATTCAAATGTTAAAATGCTATATTCATATTATTAACCTAAAAATATTTACTAATTGAATATTTTATTACCTATGAGGACTTGCTCGTTGACGATGGCGTTTGCCATGACTTGGTCCACCAGTTTCCTCAAAATGTTTTTCTTCTCTACGATCAACGTTGGCCTACAATATTCATTTAAAATGACAGTAAATACAAATAAAATACATAAAAGAGTTACAAAAATAAGAAATTAAATACTAAGGTTGGATATTTGAGAAATCATACAAAATGCTATACAACATGACATACAACAATATCTAAACCCTATAATTTTATTACTTTTTAATCGACATAAAGTAAATACACATACAAACGTATGTAACGAAACATGAAAGACTAAAAATAAATCTGTTTATTCCTTATTTTATTGCACTGAAAAAACATGACAGTACACTCAATGTATTATAAATCCAATACTAGTCTAAAAAATATCCGATTACGTGCAGAAAAAATTCGAGAGAAGTAAAAATACTGTACAATGATACAACAAAATGTTGATGCTCACTGTAAAATTCAGGCACGAATAAAGCAAGAGAAATGAAATGAAAATTGTAAAAGTAAGTATATTTTACCTCATACGAGCTACTGCTAAGAACTATGGGTCCTGAACCGTGTTCACCCTGAACACCATGCAGATCGACACCAAATCCACTATTTCCCCGCACCTGTCGTAACGTCGTCAAGAAAAGTGGGAAAAAAGAACACATTAAAATATTTATACACTTGATGAAATAGAATAAAATATGGCTGGAATCTCGAATGTGGTGGTTCCACGATCGTACCTGATAGGGACCACTGTTGGGTAGAGCAATGGGACCAGGCCCATGTTCGCTCTGCACACCATGGACATCTACTTCGGGCCCATTTGCTCCCTCACGCCTATCCTTTGTCCCATTCGTCTTCTTCTTCGACAGAATCGTCATCCTCCTGGATCAATTTTTCAATTGGCAAAAATATTCACAGCAGACTGTTGTTACGTCGCTAAACGAAAAAAGTCCGAATGTCCCAGAAGTATACCCACAACAAGAAGGTCGTAGGTCGCTGTAGTATCCGTAATCACTAACTCCACGCACTCATTTAATAATTTCCACAAAAAACCTAATGAATTTTACGTTCACGTGCAGATTTAAACTTTTTATTGGATTAGAGCATCTACACCAAAGCTTTTGTCAGAACTATGTCCAAATTTACATCACCGGTTGGACACACACAACATGGGACTTTGTTAATCGTCTGTAGCCTTAATTCCTATTGTTTTCAGTGTTTTCTGATTCGGCCATATTTGCTCGATCAGCAGAAACCAGGAGACGTAGATCGTTGAATTTTCTCCTAGATTGGACATTGGTTGTATTGGAACTTGATACGATCGACATCTAGGTATGGAATTCAGTAATGGACGTTGTGAATGTCCTAAGCTACAGTAGGATGGCGACACTAGTTACAACTGTTGGGTAGTTTTGTGTCTCGTACATACAAGGCATAACGTGGTCCAATATGTAACGGCCGTTACGTACGAAAACAAGTCTGTGAGTTTTTGAATTCTGTACCGTTCCCTTTATGAATGCTTATTTAAATATAATATTTTAGTCATCGACCAACATAAAATGATAACCTCTGTAAATAGCTCATTAGCGAATCCTTTTCGGGTATTGAGTTCTCAAATGTATAGCTAATTGCATCACTTTTCACCGAACGGTACTTAAAGATATATACTATACAATAGCTTTTTTATTACAATCCATTAATGGCGTCAAAGGCGTTAAAATTATTAAAATAAAAATTTAAAGAATACAGTTGATCATTTACTAACCTGTTGAACGTCACGTTCACATTAAACCTGATCGATATTAGAACATGTCCATCTAAATACTGAAAATAAATCATGGAATTGAGTAAAACAACATACAGCAGTAAAATTATAATTCTTACCGTTTCCCACGTAAAATATTGTTTTCGTAATTCAGCCACTGTTTACGAAACCGCTTATATATGCTAAATAGAAGGAGTCCTTACGGGATAATACCACTTTTCAAAAATGTTAAAAAGACATAGATATGCGTTTAATTTCTCAGAATAGTGGTCAAATTTAAAAACCCTGTAAAACAATCACTCTGAGAAATATCATTAGATTCCTCTTTCAAGGAATGGTTACTTGTTTACGTATTTGTCTATAGCAAAAAATTTGTTGAATAGCAAGACGATACATGAAGTGCACTTTTTGAATATAGTCCATCAATCGAAGATCAATAAGCTGTCGATCGATGCTCGTAAGAATGGCAGGGCATCAAAAAATGTGTGTTCAGCCCTGTACCTTACCCCTGGAGCAAAATTTTCCCCTGAAACCGCCTACGCCCCCCCACTACAGCAACTCCCATCACGAGCATCAGCAATAGAGCGAGAGAACTACCCCTGTGTCTCGTGCTCCCGTTAGCCCAGTGCGAACCCAGAGGGAAAGCAAGCAGTCGGTAGTGGGGGTAGCCTCTACCAAAACCACCCTTTGCCACCCACGCAATCAATAGCAGGCCTAGCGTCTCTACTGAATGGACTTTACCATCCCTGTGCCCTCCGCGTTCCACGCCTACCCAACCCCCTGTATTGATTACTACGCAAGCGGGGGTTGAGGGATGCTCTATCGACCCACCCAGCTGTATTACAGTTCATTCATAAATTTTCGGTTTTCTCTGGTAATCGTCACCGATCATCTTTGTGAGTAACGCCAAGCAAATCCTGACTAACGAGATTGTGCTAGTCAGGCTACATTCTGAACGATACTGCCACCTGTTTATCCTCTCCTTCTTTTTCTTTCATTTTTTCATTTCTTTTAACTTCGTCCACTTGTTGTACAGAGCCAACCCTTCCGTGATTTATGCATCCTAGTCCTGTAGTTGAGACTGAAAGGACTTGGGTATTTTTCTTTTGGAGCTCTTTCTCACTTACTATAGACGATTGTTTAATCGGGTGGTTTACCATTATAATTGAAAATGTAATTCACATACACACGTCTATCCATACGTCAATAAATATTTATTTATTATTACTTACTTAAAATATAGGATAAAAATTGATATACATCCTGATCTCCGGCTGATATTTTCAACTATTATTTCCTTGTTGTAGAAGGACATCCTACGAATCACGCTCTTCTCTCACTATCCATCCCTACGACTTCCAGTGTCTCTGTTGAATTTCTATTACTGTCTACTGCATTCATGTTGCTTTTTATTCTATGTTGTTCTATAGTAGTTACGTAACATTGACATAAATGCGATAATCGGGTTTGCTGGAAATTTAATTCATTTATGTAGATTTAGATACATGTATTTCAGACCTTAAATAATTACAATCAAGATATTCGAAAAGCATAGTTTAGCTGGTTACGTTACGCCTACACACTTTTAATAAATTATGTTGCCTAAAAGTATTACTCTGTAATAGACATTTGAGAGATACACTTTAGTGCGGATTGATTGTTTCACGCTTGGCCGCCTAGCGGATATACATACTTCGACGACACAATTCACATTTCGTTAAATATAATAGGAATGAAATTAAATTAGGTTACATTTAATATCTTTTTTATCCTTAAATTTGATACATATTAAATTTAGGTTTTTATAAAACAAGCACAATGTATCTAACATATATCAGCAACATTTCATAGGGACATAGCAAAATATCATACATTTTTTTGGTGTCTCGATATACATGTTATATCAAACATGTTATAAAATAGATTGTCATATAACTGTGCTGTTGTGTGTTAACGGGGTATCTATTGCTTCTGTTCTAAAGCCTTCGGTACACACTGGCCCTCTCCGCTTCTAAGTCAGTCACTCCCTGTCATCACTTTTCACAGTAGGATGCGATTTCTCGATGATAAGAAGATTGAAAAGAAGGTCTCAAGAAAGCGGACCGAGGAACACGTCGATAAATCCTAATATCTTCAGCGGGGAACAAAAAAGGCCGCAGTGGCCGTGAAGTGAAATTAGATTTTATTCTTTAAATCACTATCCACCAGCATTATACCAACTGTTATGCCAGGTACCTTAACGAAGATAATATACATATATGTATGTGGAATATCCTTCAGGCATGTAATATAGACGAGGACCAGTCCTCGGCCCGAGGGATATAATGGATACACCTACACGTGCGATTTTGCTTTGTGAAATCTTATGTCAACGGGGTGATTTATTGTTGGTTTGCTCTTTGGAAAATTCCTTTTGGACAAATACACGATGATAATGGAAAGGCCGTCAACCATATAGGAACGGTAAATAAATAGAAGGGCGGAAAGAACTATGTGTAAATTGGTTTATGTAAAGGTAACAAGGGATACTAGGGCATAAACTATATTTTTAACTTCGTTTGTGAAGACATTTCGAGAAAAATTCGGAAGCTGTCATCCTCCTACGATATTTGCTCTATTCGCGAACCTAACTTATAAACGTAACCATTCTATGTCGACGTTTGATCGACTATAAGGTTGCGTGTATCGCAGTCTCAAACAATAAATCACCTGCTACCACATATTGAGGTTACGACCCTCTGTCCAATGCATTACAAGGTAAAATGTGTTTTGTGTCCACATTGACGTAACTGCCAATGTCGTGCTTGGTTGGCCCACTTTTTACATTTTGATGCCGAGCTCAGGCACGACCTTCTATATTTTCCTCATCCCTTCTGTTATGACGTCAGTAGTACCATACCTAAGCATATTGGTACATATATGGGTACATTCAAACATGAATGTCCCTCCGTGTAGGTTCTATATCAAAGAAGAAACTTTAAAATTTGTGTCGTTCACGCAGCATTTCTGATGCAAGGGTATGACCCAAGTTTGTATAAATAGTCCGTTAGTTTCTCAACCTTATTATATTTATCTCGGTACCTTTGATTCTCTCTCGGTATATTTGCACAGGAAAGTTCATCCTTTTGCCATTAGGATTTTGGTATTGCTTGTTGTCATGCAATCGTTCATTGAAGCATCCCGAATGTCGAAAGTACCATGAAAACTTTACTTGAACTCTTGAACTCTGTTTTCTCTCTATTAGACCTTTGAAGAGTTCTCGAAATTGAACAGATCATTACACGGTGGGGAGAAACACTGATGGCCCTTTTTGGAAAGGTTAACATTAGACTTTGACGATTTTTCAGGAACTAATTAGTAGGAAGAATAACTTGAGTTTTCGTGGCATCGAAAATTTCTCAGAGTGGAAACTAGAGGGGTGGCTACGCGTGGGTGAGAGGTTATGTTACTTCTGGTCGGGGACAGCGGAGAAACCACAAACTACGTACCGAGGAATTGAACAAACCGTTGCGAGAACTTCACTGGTAAGAGAGCACGACTTCTCACAGGAAATATAATTTCTCAAGACATCTCTCGTAGAGAAGATGCTTTCTGTGGGTAAACGAGCTTTTTAGTCATTTGTCATAAATCTTTCGTTGTACCATTATCGCATTAAGGGCATTACTTCGCGTTAGGTACTCTCAGCGATTTTTAATGTACGTGCCACACTTTATTACACCTTTTCCCTTCATTCGTGTTCCACTTACTCTCGTTTTCTTTTGATCCTTCCACCAGGGATCAACCTCGGATCTTCGACACCGTCATCATTCCCACGGTTACTCAACAAGAACCGAGTGTTTCTCATTATTCCTTCAGCAATCAAAGGAACAACTTTTCGTCCAGCAGTGGCATCACAAAGTTAACCCTACATTTTTAATGTCCAATTGAAAGCGCTCAATCAGCTGCATTTATTGGCTCAAAACAAAATTTGTTAACCGTGATGTTTGTTTACTGATTTCGGCGATCAGTAAACATTATGATTTATTTATGAGAATAATTATTATTTGATAGTATTAAATTCAAGTTTTAAAATTTTTTCTTATTTGTTTTATAAAATTTAACAAATTATATATGGCTAGATATTGTTTTGACTTCAGTCAAACTCTACCACACTACCTTAAAGTGCACAACTCACAATGTAACACTATTTTCAGTTTGTCCGTTATGACTGTACCATAGATTGTATTGGAGAGTATAAACGGTCGTCTTAAATTTCCAATCACGAAAATTTTAAATTACACACAATCGATGCACTATCTTTATCGAACAGAAATAAACCCATATTTCTCTAAGTTCCACAATTACTGAAATGGAACTTTGATAAGAAATAATTATGAGATAAAGGCATGAGGTACATGTAGAATTTTGACACGAGCATTTTACGTATCAAAAAATTGTCGTTACGTATCAATTATTCCACATAAAAGTATCATGTAAGTAACAAGGTAGCTTGCAAAAATATTCATGCATCACTTTTGCATGAGAATATTTATTACATACTCATAAATTACGATATTCCATTTCGAGGTTATGATGTACTCTCCAGTTTCCTGAAGTCACATTGTTCAAAGTTCAAGTCCGTAAAACTTGTCATACTCGTCTTCGATCTTCGTAAGACTTTAAGTGAATCAGCTCCACACTGACGACAGACATGTTATAGACGTGTCCCATTAATCAATGTTCGATACTCTCTATTATGTTTATGAATTTAGACTGTTTATCAAGGTTTCTATCAGTTAACCGGATATGCCAGAAGACCATCGTTTAAACTCCACTGCTCGATTTTACAGCGAAAGTTGAGTCGCGCCGAGTTCGGTTCATTGAGTTTAATGTAACGTCACAATCCATTAATCCAACCTTTATACCGGTGAAAATTAATTTCTCCCATCCTATCAGCTGATATGCAGAGTTGCATCAAAGCCTTGCCTCTTTATATGTATGTTCAGCAAAGACTTTGTTTTCTTGGAAAGTTTCGAAAGGTATAGCATCCGTAAATACTGTATATACCTGAATAGAAGATAATCCATCTGAGATGTGTCTCCGTTGGAAAATAAAATGTGACAATCTGACTCTCTTCTATTGATAGCCAAGTAATAAGAGAGTGAAGTTCAAAGAAACGATAATCTTCTATCACTGCGAGGAAACCTATTTCGTTCACTTGCATTATAAGTCCGATCAAAAGTGATTGTAGAAAGAAAACACAGCAACGAACGAAAACCTATCAGGATAGTCCGAGTAGATGCTAGGAAATTTATTGGAGAGAGAATTTGTGTTGGAACGAGGGGAAGCAGCTTTATAAAGCTACTCAAATGTAATAGGTAATAGTGACGTTAAGCGGACTGCGCGAGGATATCAAGACATAATCATCATGCATTAATAGCTACCGAAGCATGCAGCCTCTCGTTCTCTTAATGAGCATGGTCATTTATTGCATCAAGCTTCACTGGGTCCATTAAAAAGCTGTACGAAGGGAAACATATTGAGAGACTGTCTTGTATAGTGTCTATAGGCATGTGCAATGAGATCATTTTAAAATGAGAAAATATGCAGAATACTTTGTCGTCATGAGGAATTCGTTATGCGATTTTCTTAATATCTTTCACACTAGGTTTATGGAAACTATTCGGATGGGATATTGAGATTTTATGAGATTCAGAGTAAAAATGAAATAATAAAAATCGATTAAAGTAAGAAAATGAGAAATAACGATGATTAATACACCCTGATAAAGGCATAACAGTTTATTATATAAGGATTTCAATTAAGACGTTAAGATAATAAAAGGTTACAATTCGTATTGGGTCATCGAGTGTGTATGAGGATGAGAAAGCACCCAAGGCCCCTACCACTCTTGATCGTCAGAGACCAACAGTTTGCTTCGTTCTCATTGGTCAATTGTACACCCTCCGGGTCTTTTGCCGCCCACACGTAAATCCATATATCTATATATATGCACACGTCACCCCACGAGCTCACGTACGCGGATGCTACAGTCAGAGCTTGGGAAGGGATGCAGGGGTTGCCGATAGGACGCTATCCCCACCACACAGGGGTTGCCCCATTCAAGTAAGTAACGCTGGAATGCACATTTACAACCAAGTCGATTGCACAGTTTCGGTCCGGTTTTCAAGCGAGCTGTTTCACTGTGGACCGTGACGAAAGCTGGTATGATCAATTCTAGGATTTTACTACCTTGTGGCATGATTAATCGACGCAATTTAGAAAGAAACCTTAATGTCGGAGGGATAATTAATAAGAATTGGACACTGAACGGGGACATCCAGTTACTCCTGGTACTAAATGATTTTATGAGATGTAGATATTTTTTCGAGTATGCGCGTTACTTGGACTCCTCCTCAAAACCTTAGAATCGATCACGTCGAAATTATGTTACAGATATAACTAGCCATTCAGAGTTTTTTCGAATATAATCTTTATCAGGCTTTGAAAGAGACTTGTAGAATCAAGAAGGCTTTACTTTTGTCAAGGGGCCATTGACGTGGAAGGTGTCTTTCCAGTCTCTTGTTATTTTTCCTCTTGCTTTCTCACTCAGCGATATTGACAACTAAACAAAGAATTAAATCCAGTTTGTTGGTCTTCCGTATTTCCACGAGGGGTTGCATCAAAGGTTTCAACTTTCAAATCAAATAGATGATCACTGAGGTAAACAAAGATACTCAAGCTGGTTTCTTCAAACGACAATGCGTATCCAAATGAATAAGCGCAAGGATATTCATGTAAACTACCTCACCCCTTCCTATCAAAGTCTATTGATTGTTTCTTCGCAAACTTAGATTGCCTCTATGGGTTTGTTAAAGGACGGAAATTGGGTCGCCGCTGAGCATAAGTTAACGTAAATATATAGAATTTTCCATAAATTGGTTTTTTTTTCTTATCGATAACACCGATCATCATGTACGATTCACCGCGTTTTTCTGTTTTAACAAGTAGCCAACTCTTTTCCGTACGATATGTAACACAGTCGACCTGTTTCTTAGAAAGGTCAAAAAAAACGTCTTCAGAGTAGCATGGTTTGTTCGTTGCAGATCAATTAATATTGTCAGAAAAAGATTAGCTATAAAGAACCGCAGTTACATTAAGTGGATTGTATTGGCAATCTTATTGAACTCGATATAATGTAATATATTTATTAGACTATACACATATAGGTATTACGTGGATGAGAAAAGTTCATCGATCATTTTGTAAAAACTTGTTTACATTCAAAAGCTACATCGTAAATGTCTTCTTCGTAAAGAATGTCAACACCCACGTTTCTTGCATCAAATTTCTTACCATTCTTCATACAGGTAAAGCATTGTCAATGATTAAATTAATCACACTGATATTTCAATAGATGTTCTATTGCTATTGTAATAGTAAAATAATGGGAATCTTTAAGAAAAAAATAGTGTAAGATGAATGTGAGAAGGAATTTTACTTTGGCTCGAGTATCACTTTATATTACTTGTGAAAATTTTCCAACAATTTCTCTTGACATTTTCATATTTTTTATAAGCTGCCTGAATAGCCGTGCTGCTCCTCCTGCATAAGCTCTCGTATATTTTCCTCGAAGGAGAAAAGAAAAGGAACGTTAATATTAATAAGCTAATGAAGCTCGTTAAATTTTGTGCACAGAACCATCAGGCGAGTTAACGTGGGTTTCGCGAAGGCCTATTACGTATATACGCTGTATATCAAACTCACTCGAGATAAATATAAGGTGTTTTCATCCAAAGCTTTTCTATAGTCATCGATATCCTATATGATGTACATTATACATTTAACTATGAAAACTGATATCCGATAGTGAGAAAAGAATAAGGTAGAAACACATCTAAGTAAACATGTAGTATTAGGGGCTACTAGCGACGATCCGAAAAAGATATCGTGAAGATTAGAGAAAGTCGTAGACTTTCACTGAGACGTTCAAAAAACATCCGCCACTTTATTGTAGGGTAAGCCGAATGTCGACTTTGGAGAAAAATATAAATAAAGCATACAAGTAGCATACTTAAAGGTCTTAAGTCGAAATCCCATTGCCACTTCCCATAAACATTGCATGAGACATACCGTGTGTACTTCGTAAAGATGATGTAACTGATGATGTACTTCGTAAAGATGATATAAAAGACAATGTAACTTTGTTATCTTAGTTGCCTTTAAACTTGATAACAATAATTTAGAAGTAACCAAAAGAAAAGGAACGACCAGAGGTAATCTCTGAATAAAATTTTCGTGAATTCCGAGCGGTAAGTATACACTCAATGGTGGTTTCGCTGCTCTTTAAGGTGTTGAAACACACCTTGTTATTTCAACCTGGAGTGGTATTGCCTGAAATGCTTTTGGATAGGCGCTAGAAATTAAATACTCGAGAACATTTAGATTTTCAATATATCGTTACAATAATTATTACGGTTTGATATATGGTTCCCGTTTACAACGTTTGTCTGTTTAAGCAAATGAGAGATTCGGAGTAGAGATTTGAATATTGAATTACAAAACCTGACTGTACGTCAGGTTGAGGCGAGAAAAAATGTTGTGGAATAGAAAATATCTAGTATACGTGTTACTTGATTTGGGAAAGGCTAGGCTGTGCAACTCAATTTTACTCGGTAACCGATCCAGCTTATTCCCTAGGGTGCGTAATAACGATTCCGTACCTAAGGCAGACTGCGAATATTACACTGAATCTAATACTGTAACGGTTAGAGCCTGGAGTGACAATGTGCAGTCCGATCTTTCGTGCGTGAAGCTAAACGAATTTCTGTGCACCCCTATCATGACTTTGCCTGTTTATATGTATATAGTCATTTTCTGCTGATGCTCTTAGGTGTTGCTAGGATTTCAGGAATGCGCTCAACTAAAGAGCTAGGCCGGTGACTCGAGCGATGCACTGGGTCTGCAATGCTGAGCCTGCAATTCTAGTGGGGCTACTGATCGAATGGCTGTGAATGATATATTATTGCAGAAATGATCCAAAATGCGTTACGTAACAACTTCAGTTCGAGTTTTATATGGATCCCAGTAAACAGAGTTACTTAATTGTAATGTAATGTGTAATATTGATGAAATTCAAAGTAATCTGTCGATTACCAGTTTATTTCATGTTACTACTGTGATTGTAGATCTTGAGTTATTAGGCTCAAGGTGTTCAAAAAGCTTAGTGTAGCTGGTACTTTATTGAGCTCTATATCTGTGCACTAAGTGTAAAAAATGTCAATTTTTCATTGAATTTGAATGCGTTATTTATAATGTTATAAGAAGCAGAATTTAACACCAAAAAATACTTTATTTTTTTTATAAATTAACTATTCAGCTCGACAATTTTTATTATATGTATATTAAAAATAATCTTTACTGTGCCGTTTATTATCTTGATTAATACTTACCTTCGTTTAAAATTTACCCCTTGAGTTAGCAAATTTTTATTGTGCAGTGAAGTTTGATTAAATTGGCCAAATTCTATTTTTTGTGTTTTGATTCCCATTTTTTTACAGTGCTCTAGGCACAAAGTATAAATTTTTATTTTTACTGTGCACACTATTAAATTTACCTATCTGATACTTCAACTTTTAATTGCAATAGTTTAAAATTTATTTTTAAATCCAGAGCTATTATGATGGTGTCTACTTGTCCCTCAAGTATAGTTCTACACCATAATCTTTCAAATATGTTTGTTGTCAAATTTTGATGGAAAATTCTCTCCGTGCAGTTAGTTGCTGGTTAATTAGTTTACGCGTTGCCACCTAACGGACATACTTTCAACGACACAATTCACAATTCGTTAAATGCAGCATAATTAATATTAATTGTAATTGCATTGCCAAAATATACTGCACATATTTTATTAACGTTTATAGTATAATGTAATTCGTAATTTTCGTAATAATAATTGTAATTTCGTAATGTGAACAAATTTCAAAGATTTCGTCAACCTTGCAGGATTGCTATAACATAAAATTCCTTCGTGAATGATTTATTTTAATTGCATCGCACATTTTTTGCTCTTACACATATATTGCGAATTCACAAGGTATAACTTTTTCTACATCACATATATCTAAGCGAAGTAGCAAGTATACTGGATAATCATCAGGAGAGTACCTGCAATTTTTTGGGAAGTATTATGATTAATACAAATGTATGTAAATATAATATTTATTTTTATATTACATCCAATACTCAATTTATACGTAATCCAATATTATTACCCAGGTTTGGTCTGTCCGCCCTCATCCAAAAGTCTTAAAGGTTTTAAATCGTTTAAAAGTATACTCTTTTGACGAAATAATTTGTAATGATTCTTTATTCAAGGTTCAAGTAATCTGGAGCAGGAGAGTGCAACGATACTAACAAGGAACGTCACTTTAGTGTCCCCCTCCGATTTTGATGAAACTCAAGTATGTTGTAGCGCATGAAAATCTAAGAGACACGTGCTTTTTTTTATCGGCGGAAAAACGGTTTTAGGGGGTGAAGTCAATCCCCAAAGTTGGGCATGTCGAGGGGTGGTAATGCAGTTTCACCTAGAAGGAATCGTCCGATTTCAATGAATCAAAAACTAAAATGTTTCTCATCGCGAGTAATGTGAAGTGCAACTAGACATTAAAAAAAATTGTCTCTTGAGGGGGTGAACCACCCCTTGATTATTACTTTTTTCACCCTATTTAAA
>JARQTC010000032.1:89465-163171 GCA_030142495.1 Cephus runcator | reverse complement strand
AGCCAATGGGAAAATTTAAACCTTCATACCTTAGCACTGAGCTGAAGTGGGGGTACGAACTGATCCTGTCTACATGATCTTTTGCTGGATGAAGGGCTGCCGTAACCGACCGGAGAAAACAGTGCGGATCGTTGTTTCTAATGTTCACGACTGCTTTCTTACTTTGCAAGTCCTTCGGTAATTCGATGAAAGTAGATAGACTACTACTTCCGTGTATCGGAATGTGTCTGTTGATGTTTACCGCCAAGTTTATAATTTCTATCAATGACCAACCAGATTCCCTTTCTTGAAAGTCTTCTACCTTGGCTAGTAACTTTTCCTTCACATTTGTATTAAACCAGTCGCTGACATCGGTGGACGGTAAAATAACTTCGTTCTTGGTGTTGAGGAACTTTAGTTCTTCGACAATCTGACCAGCTTTCATTGTCTCGAATTTACACGACAAGACGACGTTCACCTTCAAGTTTCCATCCTTTCGAAGTGCGTTTTTCACTCTCGCAGTAAACAATTTTCTGGAATCCTCCAGGAAACGGCTCAAGTCCTTGTGTCGCAAGTTTGCAATCACTCCAGTCCTTATTCTTCCCTTAAAGGCAGATTCCAAGTCATCCCAACGCACTCTGTCACTTCTTCTCTCTCTCGCCGTTCCTCCACCTCTTTTTCGATGTTGTCGTTTTAATTTTTCATTCAGAGATTTGAGGATTCCGGTGGTTGTTAAAATTTTAGTTTTTCTCCGATCGCAAGAGTAACGTTTCTCAGAATTTTATTCAAAAGTCTGATACTTTGAGTGCCAAATTTCGTGAATTTTTCAATTTCTGCAATCGATCAACCCTTCTTCAGAAGTTTATACGCTCCTTCCATAATCTCAATGAACTTTTTACACTTTGCAGAATCCATCTCGTCAATACCAATAGTGCACTTGAAGGTTTAACAAACAACGATCGCTGCGCATCGTCGAAGAGCCTTTTATACGAAGGTTTTCAAGGATTTCCTGGAATTCTTTTGCATCGGTTCGAGCTATAAGACACCTACGCGAATTGCGAAATCGAGAACGCATTTTCTAGAATATTCAGTTACAAGTAACGACGCAACTACATATATCATAAAATTAGTTTGCAACGAAAGTCCTATGAGGTAGCATCTGTGAAACTTAACCTACAAATGGGACACTCGCATGGGAAAGAAGGAGAATTGGGAGCCATGAGGGAAAGAGAACAGTTTCGAAGAGATCGGTACCACGAATAAAACTTATACTACTATTTATCTGTTTGATATTTAGAGATTCCATTGGTACTATACGTGTTAAGTAAAATTCTATATACATACAGCTATCGGTAGTTATACTCGTATAGTAAAGACAACGATAATATTATTACTTTTACCATAATTATATTTCTCACAAATATAAATTTTCGAATGTGATATTAAATTGTAAAATATAATTACCCAATATCGCTTGCATGCGCTAACATAATATTTGACCGCCGATTTCTATAGTTCTAAATACTATTTATTTGTCCTTAAGTTCCAAATATGACGTTTTTAACTGGTCAAATACCTGCAATTATTATTACCACTAGCTGGAATGCCTTGTAAAATAATAATAACTTATACTATCCCAGGTAGCCGTTCTTATTACAACACGTACGGTCAACATGAAAGCATGTTATACTCACGGAAACGTCCATTCAAGTATAATAAAATAAATTAGACCGACCCTTGAATTGCCGATTATGATTGTTCAATTGCTCATCGCGTCAATTCCATCAATACCAGACATCGCTCGACAACAGATCGCCAGTACCTAGGATACGTCCACCGTGGACTTTACTTTGTGTCCTAGTGTGTTCGGGATTGTACAATGACATTACGGACCTCCGTAGTTGGCAGGAGTTTGCCCGTGTAGGTAATCAGGCTGACTTGCGGCCATAGGTATAGTATGAAGCTACCCCGCAAGTATGCGGGTATTTTCCACTGCTTCTTACATTGAACTATCCTGTTCCTCCGAGTGACAGCTTCCCGTGCCTCGCAGGCTGCTGACCGGGGCCCCGCTCCACGTCTTCGGAGAAAGCCTTATCGCGCCCACGGGGCGCAAGGATCTCCTAGGACGGAAGACGAGGTGACCCTTCACCCGGGAATATCGAGGAGTCTTTCAGTCATGTAGCAGAGTCGCCTGTAGGTAATCAGGAATCACGTGCCTATGTCAGGTAGCGGTGACACACTGATGCAGGCAGCGTGAGTTTCTGGCGCGATGACAGGTAAAACAGTTAACCTGTTTACAGGGAATTCTGGTACTGATGGCAGCTGCGATGAGAGCTGAGCCGTTTGAATTTGGCGGGCTCCAGCAATGGCGGCTCGGGTCCAACGGTCGTTCCATACGTTCTGATTGATAATTACTGTGCCGTGCTAACGTCCGTTATTGTAAGTCGATATTGTGACCATCGATATAAAAGTTATTAAAATTTTAACAGTTTAAACCTTGATATAGTGGGTATAACTTTGCGCACGCAGTTACGTGTTTCGGTTACCACCCTGTATAGTAATTCAAATCAACGTTATTGGTTATGATTATTTTACAATGCATTCCTAATGATAATAATAATTGCAGGTATTTGGCTCGTTAAAACCGTCATATTTGTACCTTGAGGAAAATAATCTTTAGAACTATACAAATCGGTATTAAAATATTATGCAAGCAATATGGGGCACCATTATAATTTATAGTTAATATAGATATTTGAGTAGGTTTATAATCATTCAAACAAATATTGAAAAATATACTGTAAGTACAGTTTGGTCATGTATACTGAGCGTCATTAATGGTGTCCAGCTTGTGGACGCAGTGTGGTGAGGTAAGAGAGGAGACTGGGCTGGGATGCGATTGAGAAGGCAAAGCGTCGCTCGGTGCGTCCTTTTCGCATAGCATGAGTGTAAGCGAGACGGCAATAACATCCCTGAGTCGTATCTGGGAGCTTGGTGAGTCATTGACGCTAGCTGGCTTAGATGACACATAGACTGTTCTATGCGAAACAGATGTGATGGAAATTTAATTTCTAGCGACCTTCATTCTATCGTGCGAACTGTACGAGCAAAGTGATGGCACGACAATTGTATCTTGAAAAGTATGGACGGATAATCGGTCTGCGGCAACCTGATGTCCCCATCGCCGATATTGTTTAATCTGCCTAGTGCAATAAAAAATCGATGGTCGATGGGTTGATAGATACCTTCGAGTTGGAGATCATGCCTTGCACGATCACCGTGTAGGAAATCTGAAATCGCGGAAGAAAATCGAGGCAGAAGATCGCTATGCTATCGATGCTATCAGGACCGATCCTTTCGAATTTATTTACACCGAACCCTTGGTTAGCAGACAGTTGTCATATCGCCGAAAACACTGTCTTCAAAAAAGAACAATAAATTTCGAGGAACAACATAAACTTTTTTATAGAAAATTTAGTTTATATTAAAAAATATAGAATCAGCACGAATGCTGACCTAATGCTGTAGCCCAGGGTAGCTAGCGTTAATGCAAGAAAGAGAAAAGAATAGGTAGCCGAACATATACTGTTTATGGCGAGCGGAGAAGTAGACGAATGTGATAACAATGTGACAAATCAGTTTCTGAAATGAATGATTGCTACAACGACGTTCGAGACAATCATGAGACACGAGGATAAAAAAAAAAGATTTATTTAACACGTTCACGCCGGCGTGACCTACCGGTGGGTCACACTGACTGTTTCGTGGGGCGGCGTGACCCACTAGTGGGTCACGCTTAACTATCCCGTGGGGCGATGTGCATCACAGGTGAGTCACTTGTTTTCAGAAAATAAGTCGTTAAAAAAATAAGTTTATTTTATTAAGCGTAAGGAGATAAGACAGTCCCGCCCACGCGAAAAAAAAGTAAATGTTTTCCCCGGCGTGAACGTGTTAAAATAATGTACCTAATAAACAAATACTGAAAAAAAAAAAGGAATTTGCAAAGTACGTAATAGTTGACAAGTGTGTGAGCAAGATGAAAGAAGATAATTTTATTTTGGGAAGCTACTTTTGTATATGGAATTTGTGCTCCTTATGTAGTTTTTCATGGATTGTCATATACACATACTTATTGCAAATACCATGAAATTACTATTGAAATTTTTTATAAATTCATCCACTACTTATATACATAAGTTTTAAATACTTAAATATTAAGGGTATCCCAAAAGGAATAGAATTGAGTAGCACAATAGTGTGAATTAATTGATTTCAAACACAAAGTTTTAGAGTCAAATTTCATCTCAAAACAGAATTATGGAGCTAATCCAGTTCTCAAATCTGTAGCATTGCACAGGTTTTGAAGAGAACTGTTTAATGTACTTTTTCAATAGAAATAATATTTTTTAAAAACTTCAAAAAACAAAAAGCTATGCCATGTATAGAAGAAGGACATCTAGGTTTACTAAACAAGTATTTCACAAATTACATAATATAAAGATGATATTAAAAATTCTATAAAGGTCTTGAAATACATAAATATGCAATCATTGTAAATATTACAATTTATCTAACAAAAGCAAACATTTAGCAGCAGTTTCAAAAAGTTGTTTAAAAACCTCATCAAATTACAATTTCAAGATTTTTCTGGAATATGTTTGTGTTATTACAATAAGCACTATCGCACATAAAACTTCCATAAGCATGACATAAGGTGTATACCAATCTGCATACATCCATAATATCTTATTGATTCGATATACACTCATTATTTTAAACCTTACGCTATATTTACAGAAGGTTTGTATGCGATAGTCCTAAAAAAATATCTTAAAACATGGTTTTTATTAAGCCTGAAGTAGAGTTATCAATAAGTGACCTGGATATTTCATTTATTATTATATCCAAAGTAATATAATTGTATTTGTTTCATTACTATAGTGAATTGTGTGCTGAATTACATTTATTACTCAGAATTAGAAAATATAATGTGTATGGTTACCTTTATACGGTGTGTACTGTTGATGGGTTTATGTAACAAAACATTAATTTCTGGATGTTCTGTCAATATCGGAGATGACACTTGCATGATTATAGGAAAAAATAAAGGATGCTTTAAACAAAACGTTAATTGAAAAAAACTTCTAATGTGGCTTTGTAAAGAAATATAAACGTTGAAACACTATTTAAAACATGCTTTTAAGGTTAAGACTTATTATCGTGAATATTAAAGTTTTCAACAAATTTTAACGAAGAACCTTGACATATTAAAATTATATTCTTAGAATAAAAATAAATGTAAAATAAAAGTTTTTATCGTACACTTTAAAATATGAAAACACGACACTAACATCACTAATTACGTTTACACGACGTTGTATTTCAGTTTATTAACGATCAAACGAATTTGTAAGTTCAAGCGTAATGGGGAACTGGACCGTGACGGAAACTCAAAAACTGTCTAAGCAATTTGCTAGAATATGATCGTAGAGTTCCAGAACGCTGATTATATAATTTATTTATTGTTTAAATATTAAGAAAATCGAATTAAAACTTGCTAAAATATTACTATAAACTGTAGGAGCGAAAACACTTTGTGATTTATCTTAACGTCACAAGATCGTCTCCTTACGTGGACTTTATTTTTTAGCCAAATAGCCAATGAGGAATGTCCGTATTCGAGCTTTGCAAATCAGCGACTAGATTGGCGATGATGAATGGTCGGCGCCACAAAACGTTGTTACCTAAAGTTTACTCACTAATCCGCAAGACGGCAGCACCGAATATAAGGTTTTGACGACCATTTTGTCACGTGACTCAACATGGTGTTTGAAATGCTATTTGTGCAACACGTTTTTTAATATCATTTTTTTAACAAATATAAGATATTATTTACCCAAGACGTCAATATTCATAGTTTTTATAGTACCACAATTAAGAAAAAATAAAGATTAGTCCAGTTCCCCATTAAGAAAGACGAAAAAAAATTAGTCAGTTCCCCATTGTTGTGTCAAGATCAACGTAATAGGAAAACGCACGTGTAAAGACAGTTTTTGACAAAAGGAGTTTTTTAATACTTTACTAAGGATTTTTTAAGGTTTGTGCATTATATTATTTGTAATTGTTGTTGTTACGTATTATAGAAATTATTACGTTCATGATATTGCATGCCTATATTATTCGGTAATTGTACTCGTAACATTACGGTTCATGTTGATAGTTACAATTATCGGCATCAATCATTTTCAATCATATTTATGTATTATCAAAGTATATTGAGTATCAGTTTATGTTAGAACGTTTATTGTAAATTTATATGGCTAGTCGATATACTTATGTACTCTTTAATTCGTTGCATATAATCAACTCAACAATGCTGGCTGTCTAACCTATACATTCTAACATTTATAACACTGAGAAAAAGTTCTGAGTAAATATTTGCTATTTGCTTTGCATATAGGCAAGGGAGAGAAATGTTGGAAATTACTTGTAATGACAGACTGGGGAAGAAAGTCAGAGTTAAATGTAATCCCGATGACACGATTGGGGATTTAAAAAAATTGATTGCTGCACAAACTGGCACACACTGGGAAAAAATAGTCTTGAAAAAGTGGTATACTATTTTCAAGGATCACATCAAACTGCAAGATTGTATCCTTTGCTCACAAATAGTTCATAGACCTTAAATATAATTTTAAATATTAATACGCTACATAACTCTTATATTTCCTTAACAATTCATCATAGATGAAATTCACGATGGTATGAACTTGGAATTATATTATCAATGAAAGGAAAAGTATACCTGATATTAACTTTTTAAATCTTTATTAATTATAATTTAAATTGGTAACTGCTACACTCTGTAAGTTTAAATCTTTAATAATTACACATTGTAAATACAGTGATCGAATAAAACCAGCATTCGACAACATAAATAATTGATTATTCATAATTTAGTATGCTATTTCCCTAACTTATCTCATGATCAAGCCATTGTTAAATGCGCTATCTGATTTACAAGTTAATTCTGCAACGTTTCAATAGCTTTCAACTATCTCACCCAAAAATAATAGTATAGTTATGACTATAATATTCTCTTGTATTTTTGTACACCTTAAACTACATTAATTTTAAATGTAACAACAGTTAGTATATCTCTCTCTGACAAATAAATACAAAAAATCTCAAACACTTTAGAATTCATGTGCAAACTTAATAGAAAAAAAAAAACCATGATTCACAGTAAATTGACTTAGATGTGTGTCATATCGACGTACAGAAGTCGACAGAATGAATCTTCAAATTGTCCACGATGTCTTCTATCACGATGTCCTCTGTGCGACGTGTAAAACTTTTGAGAGACGTTAATGCGGCCTCTTGAACAGTCCTTCCCCACGATTAACAGGACTCAGTCCTTCGCCACGATTAACAGGACTCTCAGACTCCACTGTAACCCTACCACGGTTACTAAGGAAATCCCTAATGTGCTGTACTATCAATTCTATGGCCACTGTAACAAAACAAAAAAAATAACAAATGCACAGCTCATAATTATTTGGAAGAAAAAAACCAAGCAGGTGTGTCATGCAGGCCTAACGATTCATTACTGCTGAAAAACTTTCCATGGGTTTATTACATTCTTTTTTAATACATTTCCTCATCAGAATATAATAATGCTATTTGGCTGTTCAATTAATTATACTATTATTGACTTAGTCCAAATTTATCTGCAATTGGACAGGCACTGAATAACGGTAGGAACGAGGCAATTTGGTATTCGCTTAAAAGTACATCTCAGGAGTTGAGCTCCATAGCCGTACGTTTTTAGCAGTACTTTTAGTAGTACTTTTCAAATAGAACAATCACAATACATTCGTATCGCTTACAGTGCGCATATCTCAGCTTTATATGTAATTTTCTGTTTTAATCACATATTTATGTAATAGGTATAAGTATTATGCAATGACAGGGCATTCCTTTAGATTACAAATGTTTTCTTGAAGTAAAACAGAAAAAAAAACAGACTGCTCACAGTGTGAATAATAAGTCTTTTGTTAAAAGGCATGTAATTACGTTACGACATATCCAATTACAATCGCTTTAACATGTCCGAGAATTCCGCAGCTACTCCCCCGCTCATGCGTTCATTCATTTAATCCACGTATCAAAATCTTAATTGACGAATATACACTATAAAATTAGAGGAAAATTATAATGGGAAAGAAAACAATCCCGAGGAATTTACTCGAGTCTACCTCTGAACATCAGTGATTAATAAAAAGGAGCCACGCGACAGAATGTGTTTTTGCGACGTGTATTTTTTAATACGTGAATGGCACGTCGATTAGGAATCAAACCGTAATACTACCTCCCTCGTTATTATCGTGGAAAATTACATTAAAATTAGACAGTACGATCACAGTGTAAAGCGAGAACTAAATAAGTAGTAGTGCGAAGAAAAATATAAATAGAGACGCCAGACTAAGATCTACTGAAACCGAGACAAAGTGTAATGCAAAGATGATTTTGTGTTTACACGGAGTAAAAAGCGGAGTAATGTAATGAAAGAAAAAAAATCATTAGCAAAAGAAATAAGAGAACTATGCAGTCTGTTTAAACGCATTCACGTTATTCTGAACGTGATACGTTAATGATTTTTGAATAATAAAAGGTAGTGTATAATGGTAGCTGGTGTAGAATGTATCATTTTATCGAGGGAGCTTTTTTTATTTGGTTATATCAGTCATCTGCTGAGGGTGTCGGATGAGGCCGAAGTACGCCTACGCTGGAAGATGTATGGATGCTGCCCGGACGCAGTTTCGGCCTTTTTCGAACGCAAAATGTCCCAGATGTGGTGCACTATAAGGTCTATCGCCACTGCGAACATACAAGAACCAAACCATGTATGTCTGTAATACGATTGCCATTGCAATTCGTACCCTAATTTATTTAAAATACAGCGTTCACAGCCCAGCGACAGTCATACCCTTCAACCACCGGGCAGCACCCATAAAAAAATAAATAGCCTTTCAGCCCTTAATAAGGTAGAGATAATAGCTGCACGTGTAAAGCTGCCCAAAACTCCATAGATTTCATGTGCCTACACCTGAGAGTCTGGCTCTGTCTATGGTTTATGGATATCTTTTTGCAGTATCTCTTATTTCATACATTGTCTCAGCTTGTTCGATGCTGATTGATATGTTACTTAAATTACAAAATTAGTTTCGACACAACTTTAAGTATTTTTACTGCCTCGACTTGTATTTTTCAAATAAAGCCACATCAGATAAACGGCATACTTAATAGAAATGTATTTTAAATAATTTTGATGACGTTATTTCAATTGTCAAAGCTCTCAGGTGCAGTTTGCGCAAGTAGATCGACAAAAATTATTGACTTCATGTAACATCGATAAAGTCAGGATATAATTTGCTTCGATCTAATCCCATGAAATATCGAGTGAGGTAGAATGGTGTAAAAGCAGGAAAGTCGTGGCTTATATGAAGCATAAAAATGATAAAAGATGATAATAAATTAGGCAATTATTGACGCGTTAAATGATGCTCAAGTGACATGGTAGAATTACAATTTTTACAAAAATATATTAATAAATTTGACTAATTACCCGTATTGTCGGCTCCCCTGGGTATTATTACATCAGCAAACTTCTTCGTAGGTAAACAAAATTCTTCAAAGGCTGGCTTCACAAAATTCATATACTGATTCAGCACATAGTCCAAATCCCTTCCTCTTTCTTTGATGTCACGAGGTACTAAAAGATTGTTTACCTCATTACCATCAACTTACTTAATACTAATTAGTACAATTTCTTTAATATTCACCTCTTCTCGCTAGTCGGGTATCCGAGTCAGTATCCACAAACAGCTTCATGTGAAACAAATCTCGAATCTTTGGAAAGTAGAAGACTAGAATCCCTTCGAAAAGGACAACATCCGCAGGATATATCGTGGTGATCTGATCCTTTACTCTGAAAGACAAAAGAATTTCGCATTATTGACAAAAACTGATAATGATTGGATATCGCTTGTGTGTATATACTGTAATTTATACACAAAGTTTCGCAATAATAATATTCTGAAATGAACGGCTGGCAGTGACAGTTTTGTGAATCAGACTACGTATTTTGCAATATCAAAACAAGATTGCAATCAGCGAAGAATTCGACATAATGCAACATTATATCAACGTGTTAGCAGGTGGGCTTATATGCATTAAATAAAAACACGTGCTCCGAGTCGTGAGCGCGTCCACTTCGTTCACGCGATATCAGGATATTTATCAACAAGTTTAAAATTTGCAGAGTTTCACTTTACTCGAAGCACGTGAGCATACGAACTCGCTACTATAAAAAGTCATCCGCTGCCTGTCAAATGTATCACAGCTGCTTACTGCGGTGAATAACAACTGTCTTTTGACAACTTGTCATCTTTTCGTTAAGACCCAACGACTTTTCGAGTAAAAGTTTATCTAATCAAGAAAATGCAGGGAAAATTTGTGTGTGTCTTTGCTCTCGCTGCCCTCGTCATCATGTCCTTTACGGAAGTTGACGCCTGCAGACGATGTGGATATGATTCTTGTGGTTGCGGCAACAGTGGTGGTGGATCTATTATTGCTCCAATGCCTCAGATCCTTCCGCAACCATTGAGCTTATCTGTGATTGATGGTGGAAACAGTTGCGGAGGATGTGGATCTTACTATGTGAGTATTAGATTTTGCCAAATATGTTTTATGTATAAATGTTTCAGAATTATTTCATTTGTATAACTACATCCTCTCGTAAGATTAAAGAAACATTTGTATTAATATTGTGTCCTTTGTTCTGTTTAGGATGGACCATCTTACCTGCCAAGACGTTACTGTGGAGGATGCTTGAACCGCAAGCTCTATCGTCTCCAGAGTAGCTGCTGCTAATTCATTAACTTTTTTTTGATGCTATTCATCCAATTTATTTATTGATGTATCATACATCTGATATTGCTTGTGTCAATCATATTTAAATAAATCTATTTATCAAACTGATATATGTACTTCAGTATTCCTTTGAAAAAACCCTGCCTAGTATATACATAAGAAATTGACTTACAAACTGTTTGTCCTGTAGTCGTAAGCTGGAATTTCACACTTGATCCCAGCAAGAATATCTTGTAGAGTCTGAAGTATGAGATCATTATCAAACGCATCAGGATGATCAAAATTGAACTGTCCCTTTTCAGCTTTAAGTTTCTCTGCAGGTGTAAGCTCTCTATAAAAACTGTCCTGTGATATGCAGACTACCTGCCGTTCCATGTGGTCCATATCGACTTGTCCCAATTTCTCCATAATACGTTTACAAACTGTAGACTGAAACCAATGAACAATTCTTGACAAAAATTTAACAAAGCCTAATGAAATACTGAACCATACAAGACAAACCAGTGAAAACTAAGAAATGAGTATAGGTTACAGTGATACATTCCCAATAATAATATTTAAATAATTCATATAGCATCAGCATGGAAAAGAAATTATTACCTTGCCACTAGCGGTGCCACCAGATACACCAATAAGAAAAGGAGTCTTCCCTTCGACGCCGTTGAGTTTCCCATTAAAACCGAAAGACATTTTGCGCGTGATACCCATGTTCATAGACACGTCGGCCATCGTCAAGGAATCCGAGGTATCGTCACTAGAAATAAATCTACCACGGGAGTAACTCGAGAAGAAGGAAACCGCCGGAATAGTCCAGTGTGAGTCCTGACTGTTGTTCCTCGAAGATAGGATCGACCGGACTGACAGGATACCGATCTGGCGCGCGCGCACCGACAGATATCGCGCGACCATGTGCAAGATTACGTTCTTATACTATTTTTACTTCGATTAAAACACAAAAGCCAAAACTCCTAGTAAACTTTTTAATAAAACTCAAAATTTCTTCTAGTACATCATCTGGGATGAAATTGGTTACTACTTTATTAACAGAAAACGTTTCAAGTCAGAAATTGTAAAATTACGAGTCCACTAGATAACCACGAACGTTGCTTACTGCTATGATCATTACGATCAACATCGCACATGAGTCGAAAGCAATTTATCAATAGTAATTAGGTACTTTGATTGATTCTGTTATCGGCATATTTTTTTATTGCGTTCTACGGTTTATATATGCATGACCTAAATTTTAATCAATAGTCTGATGATTTCATAAATTTTCTTAAAGATTTCATCACGTGCTCTACGCGCCAAAGATCAAATACGATTATGCCCGTAATATCATTTTGTCATTTATAAGTATCTGCTTCGTATTAAGATTCTTGATTGCGTTATAAATGATTTACATATAATTATGTTGAATAATGTTGCGACATTCTTTATGACTTTAATGAACGACTTGATCATGTTGCGTAGCATATGGGAATGTTTTATAAGGTCGATTTTAATTTGAAATACCCTTTGGGACTCATGTGGGGTTTAACGCACCCCAGAATCCAAAGGCAGTAAGGAAGTGGACCTGGTTATCGCGTCCATGAATTATTAACCTTTGAGATTGAGGATTTCCATGAAATTGAAGAAACAAAAATATAAACATGATAGAGTTGTGGTGACGTTTAAGCACTTACTGATTGCATAATGAATGTCTAGATGCTTATTATCCTGAGGAAAATGGTTCTCAACGTACCTGGAAGACGCTCAGCTAGCACAATTCCAAGTTATGATGTACGTAAGTTTCATTTTTCTTATTAAGTTATCACTAAATTTTCCGCTTTACGTATTCTTGATAATGGTCTAATTTTAAAGTGTACAAAGTATATCATCATGAGACATTAACTGTTTATGTTATTTATTGTACCCTACGATGACTGCAACTTTTGTAATAAAAGTGATTATGTACTAACTCAGATGTACTAATGTCACAACGTGGTCTGTACATTCAGGAAGCTGTGAAGGCTTTGAATAACCTGCAGAGCAATGCTGCATACTTACGGAATGTCACAACACACAATTCAGCAACAAATACTAATCTAAAAGACACTAGAAAATATCTGCTACGGTAAGCACAATGGAACAAATAAACTTCTGTAACTGTGATACATAATTATGTCTATTGCCTTTGAAGGTCCGGAATAACTATGGAGGAATTGGATAAATTATCAGTCATTCATGTAGCTGGGACTAAAGGAAAGGGTTCGACGTGTGCTTTTACAGAAGCAATTATACGTAAGCATGGTTTTATCACAGGGTTCTACAGTTCTCCACATTTGATCAATGTAAGGGAACGTCTTAGGATCAATGGTCAACCAATGCCTGAAGAGGAATTTACACAGTGTTTCTGGAAAGTGTATGAGTCGCTCGACAAAAAAAAAGAACATGACACAGACATGCCACAGTACTTCAAGTTCCTGACAGTTTTAATGTTTCACGTCTTTCTGGAAGTAAAAGTCGACGTGGCTATCATAGAAGTGGGAATTGGTGGTGAGCATGATTGCACGAATATTGTAAGAAATCCAGTGTGTGTCGGTGTAACTAGTTTAGGTCTGGATCACACAATGTTACTAGGAAACACTTTGGAGTCGATAGCTTTCCAGAAATCAGGAATTTTCAAAGAAAACACCAGAGCATTTACAGTGTCACAACCAAAGGAAGCCATGACTATTTTAGAGAGGCGAGCAAAAGAAAAACATTGTAATCTAAGTATCGTAACCAATTATCAAAGCTATAACTGGAGAAATGGTCCTCCGACACTTGGCATCCAGAGCAAAGTCCAATGGTGTAACGCATCCTTAGCTATTGAACTGTCCAAAACATGGATATCTTGGAAAACGCAGAATCCAAATTTTGGCAACGATAATGGAAATAATACCACTGCTCCAAATACAGTTACAAATCAACTAAACAAAAATACAACTTCCTCGACTGAAGTAACTAAAGACCTTCTCAATGCAAGTGACAGTATTACACAAAGAAAAACATTAAATATCTCAAACTCAAAATTACAAACAAAACTGAACTCATCTAATTCAGCCAGTGAGTCTTCTCTCGAAAAACTTCAATGTTCCTCAACAATATCATTTGAAAAAGTAGCAGAGGCATTATCATCCTGCAAGTGGCCAGGGCGAACACAGATTCTATGTGGCAAGAGTATGGACTTCTACGTAGATGGTGCTCATACGATTGAGAGTATAGAGTTCTGTGTTTCCTGGTTCAAAGATGTTACTCGTAATTGTCCAGAGAGAAGATATTTAATCTTCAACAGTACAGGTGCCCGTGATTCTTTGAAGTTACTTAAACCATTTCATACCCTGTCCTTCGAGAAGGTCTTCTTCGTACCCAATGTGGCAGGAACAATATCAAAAACTGATCAACAAAATTTCTCAGTGCCAACACAAGAGCAGATACGCAGATGTCAGTGGCACTGTGAAATTTGGGGTGACGGTTCAATATTTGCCAATAGCGTAAGCGAGGCTCTTGAACGCATAAAGAAGGATAGCAGCGAAAATTCTAATTTAACATATAAACCCCAGGTTCTTATCACAGGATCTCTACATTTGGTGGGTGCTGCTCTAGCTCTGATAGATCCAGATCTCACGATGACGACAAATTATTAAATTGCCTAGTGATTCCGATGCAGGTCTGTTGTTATTAAACGATGGAGGACTCAGTGAATTATATCTTTTTGTGGAAATAGAACAGTTATATTCTTATAATAATTAATAATAATAATGTAACAATGATCGCATCAATTACTAGCGTGCCGTTACGGCAAGTTTCACTGCGATATCGAAACAAGTTGCTGGACACTTGCACTGTTGAATACAGTCGACAATTATTTTGTACTTTTTTTACGAACATTTGTTTCGCACTCCGGACTTTTTTATAATAATAATAAATGTTCGTTTGATTTACATACTCAAAACGGAGTTCCGACGATCTCTTGATTTTCCAATTCACTATTTTTACAAGGCTCATCGATGACTCCTCGTGTTAAAATATCTTCGGGTGGTATTCCAGTTCAGATTCGGCTTCAGTATCAGATAGACTTAGAGAAACACCTGCTCTTCTCCGTAGCCGACTATCCTGAGGACTCTGTCAAGTACCAGCATGATGTATAATAGAAATTTAATTAATTATCTTGTTTTATAATTTAAGGTAAGTACCTGATCCAAAATTCCAGCAGTAGGTTCAGAAGCGTATCCCACTTCCTGTGCGTCTTCCTCTAGATCAGCTTCATACTCTTCTAACTCATCTGAATCCGAGTCCAGATCCAAATCCACATACCGACTTCCTGTCGAGACTTTGCAGACCATTTGCGCTAAATCCGTAAACGTGTACGCGGCTATAGACTGTTCATTGGCTGCTTGATGCTTGGCACGCATCGCCCTGGCATGTTCCCGGTCGGCATTAAACCTTGGCAGTACTCCAGCTTTAGACTGACCTTCAAAATAAGTTTTGCCTTGAAAAACAAAAAAAAAAAAGAGTCCCATCAGTATCTCACATCAACAACAATCTAACCAGAATTGTATTTTTAATTACCGTGTTGGTAGCCGACGTCTTTGATCTCATCAAAATTGGCAAACTGAAGGGTCTTGTACTTGTCTATCGGTGGCCTGATGTACTCACAGTAATCCGAAGACTTAACCTCTTCCAATTGTCGGACGCAGCTAACGTAAGCCAACCTGGTCTGGATATCCGGTAGATTAGGAACCTTGACAGGAGTAGCAAATGGATTCCATCGTTTCCAAAGTAACCACCATCCCGAAAGTGAGTCTCCATAGTTAGTCAAGTCCGTATCATCCTGAGATCCAACGTCGATGGCCAGGATGTGATGGGCTCCTTGCCTGAGCATCTCGTCAGCTTCGAAGAAGATTTAAGTGTATCCGAATAATGTACAAAACGAATAAGCGTACTGTCTCAAGAGCCGCTTTGATTGTTGTTCAGTAAAATTATTTTTGAAAAGTGTTTGGATCGCTTAGTAAACAGGGTACCTGGTACATTGTTAACGTAACACCCGTCGACCAAAAGATGTCCATCGAGAGGATCGCATACGGGAGGAAAAACACCCGCAATGGTCATACTGGATCGAATGTATCTCCATAGCAAGCCTGAGCCGAGCAAACTAAACCGTTCAGAATCTCCAGGGTGCATCTTTTAGCCACGGGAGCGAGCTTCGACGTGAAGTTTAAGATCAGGGTGGCGCGAGAGAACATTATCATAGTATCTTTACACACATAGAACTAGCCATTTGCAATCTGACATTGTAACTTAATCGATACTGTACATTTATACGCGTATTGCGCGACTTATTAAAGCGTACAAAGTACCTTGATCAGGTCTTTGTGCGTTTTAAATTACCTGGAAGGTTATTGACGTACCCGCCGTCCAGGAGGAGGTGGCCATCGATTGGGTCGCACATTGGGGGCATATAACCAGACAATGACATCGAACCACGAATGTACCGCCACAGCGATCCTAAACACGACGAATTACATATTTTAGCACTGCTCATTGTTCCTTGCTTTCCCTTTTTTTTTTTTTTAAGTATGCACATATCTCAGTCTTAAGCAGATCATTCAATCTCACAGTTATCAAAATTTTCCTAGCTATGCGCGACAATAATTCAACAATAATGCCTGATTGATATCCTTGATTAATACGTCAAGATAAAGTGGATGGGACACAAAATTTTGTATACAGGATGATCCTAGCTTAAGTTCCTCAGGTCCAGAGCATGAAAAAGGAGCGAAACCTTGCTTTGCCAATTATCCAATAAATTCGAACAAGCGACATATATAGATATAATACGTAAAACGGAGAGTACGTCAACAACGATTATTCACAAAGCTCGCCCCCCGTGGCTATTCGAAAGCATACTACAAAAGCAAGGGTATTATTAGAGGAACACAAGGGGGTAATAAGAAAATAAATGTGAGAAAGAAAATTTGGATAAGCGCACGTGTGTACGTGGAAAGCGGCCACAAGGAGCTTCGATTAGCTCTTCAGTCGTGGACACTTGCCGTACCTAAGCTACGCTCTAGCGGAAAGCAGTCTTCAATTAAGGATGTATTCCGCCTATTCAAAAAAAAAAGAACTACCTGCATTATTAGACTGGCATACAGACCGTGTGTGTGCGTGCGCATCGAGGACGCGGTGATGTCTGTCGTTATGGTGAAGTACGGAAGCCAGAGATCTTCTATGTAGGTGTCCCCGAAGGTAGCCTGGATAGTCTTATTGAAATCCTTTCCGGAGAACATCGACGTCATGGGATAAGTCAGGTCAAGCATTTGTCGCCACCATTGAGTCATTTTCTGAGCGAGATCGATATTGTTATATAAATAATTATAGATTATTCAATAAATTTATTATATATTTATAAAATACCTTTGACCATTCACGAGCTTTTTGCGTGGTTGTAGTAATATTTTTTTCCATGCACCAGAGTGCGCCCATGAAGGCTCCGATGCTGACACCGCCGACCATGTCAATGGGGATGCCTGCTTCTAGGATGGCTTTGAGCATTCCAATGTGAGCTGCTCCACGTGCACCACCACCTCCTAGAACTAAGCCGACGGAGGTGCCTGTGAGCCAGCGAGCTAGCCGGCTGAAGTCACTGTGCACGTTGGGCTCTGACATTAAGACCTTTGAATATAGTTCGTTCTGAAAAATTAGACGAGTATTAGAACGCATGTGAGATGGAACTATTGTGTGGTTTAATGATAGTAACTTACAATGCGGTACTGAGATCTTCTGGTGAACATCCGCTTGGGACACTGTATATGATGATGACTAGAAACCCAAGATCTCATGTTCAGCCATTGGACGGTGTTCGATGGGCGCTGACCACTCTGTTCTCTGTGTAGTAGAACTAATTCCTTCTGTGTACGCATAGCTAAACGTTCAACCTCACGTTCAATGCGACCCAGACTTGGTGGACATTCTCCTAAACCTACTATGAGAATACAGTCCGCTTGACGAACACATCTCTGAGTCCAGAGGGTATAACTGGAGTCGCATTGGTACAGGGATATTCGATGCTGATCCTCTTGCTGTGCCAACCACGAGGTTAGTCTGTACTCGTTAGCTGGCTCCATTATAGAAGTGCCCAGGGTCTGAATTTGTTAAAAATATTTATTACTTAGGTATTCGAATTATATTTTAGAATTGACTTACTTTGCGGACGACATCCGACGTTAATCTTAGACATGGACCGATAGTACATAGCGAATGATACAGTTCGTAAGTGAAGGCGGTCAGAGGAACATCCTCTGAGATTGGCACGATGGCTACTGTTGAGAAATTTACTTGGGATGGGCGAGCATCGACAGTAGCTGCTTGTCGTCTAGAGAATGAGAGTCTTGTAAGATAAATAATTAAAGAATTGTTAATTTAAGGTTATGGTGTTACGTACTGTGTTTCACTGGTGCCATTTTTAGCTTGCCAGGATCCCAGTATACGATGTCCGAGTAGATTAATCAGTCTGGTGACTACAATAGGATATCTAAGCTTGATAACGTTGAAGAGACCTTCTGGCAACTTGGCTAATTCGGAATCACGAACAGCCATGACCGTTGTGGATCTTGGTGTCTGGGTGACCATTTCTACTATGCCCACCAGGTCTCCTTTACCATATTCAGCCACCAGTTCTTTCTTGCCGTTCTTGTAGGTAATCACGGATCTCAAACGGCCACTGAGGACTACGAACGTAGAGTCGGACTCGTCGCCTTGGCGATAAACTGCTCGGCCACTTTCGAGGAAGAGCCAGTCGAGCGCGAAGTCCACCTATTGCACAAGAATAAGGAATGAAAATTAGTACTCCAGGAGTTGTACTGGTAGGAGGTTCAGGGTGTACCTGTCTGACAAATGGACTGAGTCTTCGCACTACGGTGTTGGCTACGTGGAGAACAACGTTGGGTTTTTCTCGCATGATGGCGAACGATGTTGATTTTGATAACAAGGCTATTCGACTCGCATGTTTTGCGCGTATGGTATAGAAGGATGGTTCGCCAGTTAACACTGCGAGACCACCTACTATTTCACCCTGATGCGCTGTGAACATGTGGACTTCCTGACCAGCATCTCGACCTTCTGCAACGCGTTGACTCACTAGCAAGCATCCGGATAGAACGTAGACCAGCGCTACGTCCTGTAAAATATAACTTGTTACACCAGTGCTCGTAAGTAGCTACTAGTCTTTACGTAGTTTTGAAGATGATTCCGACCTTGTGTGACTCCTCCTTCATAAGATAAGTACCGGCGGGCACTTCCCGGATTTGTACTTTCCCATCCTTAAGAACTGAATCATCTTCTAAGCCAAGTTCCTTTACGAATGCATCTGTGGCAATTTGCACCAGCTGTGCCTCGTCCAGCTGTTGTTGAGGACCCTCGTGCGTCGACCGTTTCCTGGAGTAACTAGATCCCGAATACATAATATCTGGTGCACCACCTTGAAGAGATCCTTGCTGGTAGTTTGTTGCGGAGGAACCGGACCAGTGAGAATCGCATTCTGGTACCATGTCCGGAGTGATTTGGCTGGGTTGTGGACTTGAACTTTGACCCTTCCAGTCAAGATTGTTCTTCGACCTATTAAGAGGCGGTGCAATTAAACCATGACGTCTAGTTCTATTGCAAGTCAATACGTACTTGCGATTTACCAGGATGGGAACTGGCTGTGAGCCGATGATGTTCGACGAGTCTCTGTGGAACATCTCACTGCCTTCGTGTTCATTTCCGGTATACATGCTGGATACATTATCCGCGTTGTGTCCGGGAAAACTCTCCCGGGTCCTCGAGCGCACAGGTGACCCGGAAAATGGACTCTGTTTCTTTTTATGTGAACCTTGATTGACTAACTCTGCCGAAAGACCGAGGTAGTGGTGCAAGGCTGTGAATGTCACACGTTGTAGGCGAACCATAATGACCTGGATAACTCGAATGAATGCGTCTGGATGATCTTGGAAGACCTAAAGTATTGAAAAACTTGTCAAGTTCCTGGCAACCTTATGATTGTACTCATTTTATAATTGGGAACTATGTATACCTCTTGAAATGCGTGCATTGGCAATTTCACTACAACAGAATCTTCCACTGCTCTGGCAGACACAGTCTTGTAGGTACTAGTATGGCCGGTAAGTACGTCAGTAAAACTTAAGAGACTGGTAACTGACTCTCCTGTCTTCACCAGCTTCAATGAGATCTGAGAGCCATCCGATCCTGTGATGAATACATTTACCAAACCTTGCTGTACTATAAAAACATTCTCATCGGGATCTCCAATTTTAAATAGACTGCTTCCAGCTGCTAAGTTCATGATTTCAGTGTGTTTGCAGAGTTTGAGGAAGACAGGTTTTTCAAAATGACCAAATACTCTTATGCTCTGGAGCATGTAGAGTGCATCTGGCGGAACTCTTTCTCCAGGTCCTAAATCTTCCTCAAGGTACTCAGCTGGTGGTTCCAATACCTTGAAATATAATATGATAAAGTAAAGCATGACAAAAGTGGAATAATTTGTCAGTATGTAGTTTAAAAATGTGAATTAGAATGCCACCTTAAGCTGTTGCGGCACAGTATCCTTCTTCAGTTGCAAAAGCCTTCTAGCAAATCGCATGACAGCTCGACGCTTTTTTCCTTGGCCCGTTGGATGTACCTGGCCACTTATTGACTTGACTTTTCGCAACATCTTCCTGCCGTAGAAGAGAACTTTGTCTCTCTTCCTGAATCTTGGCTTGCCAGTGCCAACACCCACAAACTGCTTGACCTCGGGTAGAAATTCTTTGTTCTTCCATTTTCTTAATATAATTATTGATCCTACCAGAATTATAAATAACAAACAACCAGTAACGACGAATAAGGTAGCTGATGTTTGATATTTTTCGATAAATTGACCTATCAATCTTGAGAAAGTATATGTTCCCAAGCTCTCATTAAACTTATTAAACAGGTCAACAACCTGTAATCAAAAACACATTTATGATGGATTGAATAATCTTATATATTCAAAATAATTGTCAGATTCAATTACAGGCCTTGGAATCTAATTATAACAAAAGAAAATTTGACTGAAAAGCAATATAAGAAACAGGACCATCCTGTTACGCATAATCTTATGCAAAAGGGGGAGTTTCATTAATAATATTAAAATAAAACACATATAAATCTTTATGTAACCATTAATAACGTAATATGATATCCTTAAGAAAAGTAATATTTATTGAGTAGATATCACAACCTCCATCATGAGCGTTCATCTCTCCTCGGAAATTGTCTTTGTGTCAACGAAGATTCTCGAATGAAACACGTTCTTATTATATAAAGAAAGCTCTGTTCTTCTAATCTAATTGACAAAGCATAAATTATTAATGCGTATATAAGTGCGAAAAAAAGGGAACAGAAAAATCGACCTTTGACACTTCACTCGAGTCACCCAGCGCCATTTTAAATGCACCCTTGCATTTTAACAACTTTTTGGCAGTAGAAAATAATCGATTAACTTCAACTAATCAAAAATACAGCGCAATGTTACGCTAGCAAGCGCTGTAGGACTATTACCACTAAGTTCATTATGGAACAAAGTCATTCATTCCTTTCACCATCTAGCAGATGACGAGCTACCTCGACTTTAGAAAACGTCTTCCTGACGTCTGCTCCTATAATAAAATCAGCTGTTCGACACCGGGAAATTTGTTTTCAAATACAATATTTCAAATAAAATAATCAATTCTATAATAAATGCAATGTTAAACCCTTTTTCATGGACAAACTTATCCCAATGTAGTATTCCACATTATATTTACATTAGCTATCAAGTACTATGCAACAAAATATCTTCTAATATGAAAAAAGATCAATGCATTAATTTCTGCGCAGGAACTGCTACGAGATATAACATTAGATGCTAAATATATAAGAAAAAAGCATTTAAAACCCCGTTAAATAAAGTTATATAAAAACTCGATCGATAAAGCAGATCCAAACATAAAAACCATGTGTCAGTTATACCATCTACAATACGTTTAATTAATTATCAAAAAAAGATCACTCTCCCTCTACATTACACAGTTCGCGCAATGGCCGCAAGAAGTCGCCACTCGCGAATTCCGGGCGGTTTTCAACAGACAGTCGGGTCCGGCCAGCCAGTGGTTACGGGCGGACATGTTGAAGGTGTTTCCGTGAATGTGCGCGGCGATCTGACGCGTGATTTTCATGCGTTTTCGTGCCGTGAGTCCACAGCAGGACGTGTGAAACGATAGTCTCGCTACATGTGAAGTGTTGTGTAAAATTAAAGGCGCCTGGATATTCCCGGCCGGAATCATGAGCTGGGGCACCGAGCTCTGGGTAAGTCTTGAATACAATATTCCTTAACGTGCAAACCCCAATACGTTACCCATTCCAGCCCGTTTTCGCCGATACATGTACCTATGCTGTGCTCCAAAACCAGTTCGCGGGACCGCTTGACCAGGAGTTTTGCCTTTTCGGTTGCTAGCCGCAGGCAATTCTCGTCTGTTCGCGTGTCTCCTTTCTATCTTCTTCTCGCGCTCTCTGTCTGTCTTTTTCTCTCTCTCTTTCTTCTGTGTCTCCTCCTGCTCCGATTCCCACACCCCGTCATTTCTCCTGGAGCACCGTCCCTCTGCAAACTCCACAGTACTCCTCCCTTACGTTCCTCATAGACGTCTTGCCTATTAGCATAACTCAGATTATGGATTTAATATGAAAATCGCATCCCACGTTATTCCGGAGTGTCGTATTTTCTGGAATGGCTGTCACCGGTCGACTTTCATCGAACGGGATAACCCTGTGGGCACTTTTACAAGTAGGACAGCTGCTTGTGTCCGTTTCGCATTGCTTGTGAAGGAGTTTCCGGTAACAGAGTGTCGTACGCATCCGGCGTCGAGGAATAAAAGAGAAATTATATGAAGAAAGAAGAAGACGGTACTCAGAGAATGACCTGGCTCGAATAAGAGACAGGTTCTTGGTACCTCTCAACAAGGCTTTGTCATACCTAGACACTTTGAGTAGACAATCCTTAATAATTGTAAATTATATCCTCAGAGAAGTGTCTCCAGTTTCTTCTGAGTAGTCAGTGGAGACACTAGTGATCAAAGAGACACGTAGGTCTCTGTCTACCTATAACAAACTCGTACTACGGTGAAGATAGTCGTCGGTGTAACACATAAAGAAATCTTAAGGAAATGCACAGCCTTAACTATACCACAAGGATGCAGAATACCAGAGAGAAATCAGCCGTATCCTGATATCCTCGATAACGGTTCCATCTGGAATTCCTGATGTGAAGAATCGACATGTAGACACCAGCGTTGTTAATTCGCGCGTGAACGCCTTAGATTCCTCGTGTTCAGAGTGTCAGTCGAAGAGCCGCCTTCTCTATAAATAATTCATTCGGCGCATACCGCGCATTATTATTTAGGCCCTCAGAACTCGTGTTTATCGTTCGGCGCGTCTCTCTTTCTCTCTCTCTCCCTGTCTCTCTCGTGGCTAGGGGGATGAATGAATGTGGGAAAGGTCAACGAGTCCCACGAATATATACTGACTCCTATAAAGCTATACGTATAGAGTTTGCCAAAAGCTAATATACCAGACCGACACGTTTCGCCTGCCAATCTTCAAAACGGATGTCGCATACCAGGGCCTGTCCTGTTACCTTCGAGAATAAAATGATGAGCAATTCTTGCTCGTCTCCTCTTCTCGTTATTTTGGCTCCCTGCGTCCTTGCGTCCAATTACCCATTGACATTCGTTCATACTCCGAACATGAATCACGACACAGGACGCGATTGCATTTAACCGCTATCGGTCACTCCGGCATAGGCACACGTATCGCGTTGCCACGTATACGGGGTGTCTCATAAAGAAAAAGAAAAGAGATACGGACGGAGATACCGCGAAATCGTTGCAATCAATTTACGTCGCGATCTCGACTTTCCTTCTGGTTAATTTAGCGGCTCCATTTTCAACGTAGCATCTCCGTGCTCGCGAAAAAAAAATTTCCTGTTCAGGTGTAACACGCTGAATCCTCGTCGTTGACCTTTTCTTTGGGATGAACCGTTTTTGGGCAGCCATAACAGATTCCGACGGAATGACCCAACCAGTCTGAGGCGGAACGAAAAAAAAAAAGGATGAAAAGTGGAAACGAAAGATATACACGGCGGGACACTGAGGAGAGGCCAAACCTTTACTTCGAAACTTTCTCCCTGTCGGGCGCCGACTTACGTTTATTCCACGCGCATACGTGAAACAAAATCGGAAATCACTTTCTATGGTGCGGCGCACCAGTACGATTTCCCAATGGACGCCATTATTTCGAATTACCATTTAGCCAGAGACGTGGATATATACCGGACATTATGTCCAGTCATATTTCTTATTGAGTCGCCACGGTGATTTCATGCATTCCTCCGCTATGCATCAGACGGACCCTTGACCTTGGTGCGTTTAAAGATTTCTTGTAAAATTCGCAGACTTAATTTAGCCGAAAGAAAAAATAATCCAGCTGGTCCCGCTGACGTTGGCTATTGCGTCACCAGGCTCAATATTCATATTGATAAACTCTGCGTACCAGATAAAACTCCATTACTCATCAACGGCTACGCGAAGAGGCCAATTTAATTTTCAGTACCTCACGTATATCCAATAACGCTTGCGATAACCTTGCACGTGAGTTCGTAGAGTCTTTTGCGCAGCTTTTACAAAAGGTTCTAACGATAATTTTGTAACCCGACTTGGATCAGCGATTAAGTATCTTATCGAATGTCTCTCATCAGTCACCTAAAGCCTGTACTACTTATCACTCTGCTGCTATCTGAATCCCACGAAGAAGCAACGCCTTGTTGGTACGTACCCAGTCCATGTCTTACCCATGTGTACCTGCTCTTACTTCCTTCGTTTCTCTGAATTTTAAATACTTCCGGCAGGGTCCCACCTTCTGTCTACCAAGGAGGTACGGCATGAGCATGCGTGAAAGGACTGATGATTTTGATGCTGCCAGGTCCATCGTCACTCAGGACGCATACCAGAGTTCCTTGTGACACGTGTCCACCTTAACCTGAGATAATACTCTTAAAGCCAGGAAGAGAAAGAGAGAGAGAGAGAGGCCGGTTGTAACGTTGTTAACGCCGTTCCTGATGAATACGGTTCTGATACCGAGGTCAGCACTTGAATGTGACCTCATTCATTTTTTGTGCATCCTATATAAGAGGAAGTCGAGTTCTTCGTCCATGTATTTGAGGAGCTGCTGAACATTATGGAAAATCTCATGATCAAGATGATCGTCCTGTTTGGTTTGTCTTGGATCAATAATATTTTTCAATAGCATTTTCTTGCTTCATCTTGTCTCTTCTGCGTCTGAAGATCGTTCACCTGCTCTTTCTAGATCTTCCTTTTCTACGGTCTTGTCGCCTTCAATTCTTCCAAGTCAATTCGACCAGAGTGAAGCCTGCTGATAAGTTCTTCTTTGAGCTCACCTGGGCGAGCACAGTCTCACCTGAGAGTCTCTTTAACGACGAGTGAAACCCTTTGCGCGTAGGTGGTTTGAAAAATATTTTTGTTTGCCAGGGTGTATACCTATACGCAATGGCGGAACCCGCATATGTGACAGGGTATCACGTGCGAACCTGCCCCACCCACGTCTCATGCCAAAACTCTATAAATACATGAAAAAGAGACGTCAGAGAGAGAGAGAGAGAGAGAGAACAGAAAAAGGAGAGACATTGAGAAAGAGAGAGGAAGGAAGGAAATTTTTTTTTTTTTTTTACCACAGAAGGAAAGAATATTTTTCGTGGATGCTGGGAAAAATGGTGAAATTCTTCTGTAATATTTGTCTATGTTTTTTTTTTCTTTATATTTTGAAATTCATTAATCTACCATGACCTCGCGAATTGCCATAGGTGCTGCTCGGTGCGAATTGCGCGTACAGGCCTGCCAGAACACACCGACCCTGACTAAACTGAAGGAAAGCTGCCTGTAAATATTATGAAAGCGCGGAGGAACAATTCCCAGCTACCCACAGTAATTCGCGTTACGCTTCTGTCTCTGCGTAACTCTCTCGTGCACATAGACGAGTTTGCAAATTATTGACCCGAGTCCTCGCGAGTCGGCTAAATAATTATGGGTACGCTCACTGGCGCGCATACGTTTGCTCGCGATGGCACCAGCAATGACTCCCATCTATCTTGGGGTTACGTAACGCTGGAGTTTTTCTGAAAAAAAAAAAGAGCTTTAAAGTTACATAAATAATTTAACAGCTGTACAAACAATCGACAAGGTGTACGACGAGGCTGTACACCTTGCAGGAGAAATCAGAGTAACTCTCGAGTACCTCCTATTGGTTTAGGCAGAATTTTATCTGGGACCTTGCGATAGTAAGGACCGATAATTTTTGTTCTTGTTTTTTTTCTTTTTTTTTACTGCTTCTTCGTTTTTTCCCTTAAGAATTTCCTTTTAGCTGAGTGATATTCCATTTTCGTTAGACCTATGACAAATCTGTTCCCGGATGAGTCACTTGGTGCCTTTAACGAATTATACCGGATGAATCATTCCTCTGGGTCGCTTAAGGTTAACGGAGCCATTGATAAGCGGGAGAGTTTCAATACAATGAGATAGCGGATAAATTGCTATACTTTTGTTTCACTTAATCGGAGTATCGTGCGAAAGTGCTTTCTCACAGTGGAATCTTCCAAGAAAACTTCATTGAAATTCTTCGCCGAGACTCCGCGTACGTCGGATCGATGTCGTTGCTCTGACGTTATCGCTGGTTTATCAGGGCGATTGGAGAAGAAAAAAAATACATGACCGATCCTAATTGGTATATAAATTTGTCTGACGCTGATAACATTCTATGCGAGCGTAGGAATTCCTTTTGTACGTTGTTTTTCGTCTTTTTACTGAAAAATTACATTCCTTTTCGTTACTTATCTTGTCGCTTGTTTTGCTTCAGTCTTTTCAGTGCTGGGTAGACTATGATAATCATATGTGAACTGTAGCGCTGCTTAACGTGAAAGACAACGTCCGAGGTATCCCGGACCTGGGTCAACATTCCGTGAAGGATTCACACGCTGACGTCCTATTCACCTTTAGAGACAGCACTGACTGTTAAGACGATTACCTGATTCACCTCGAATTCACGCTTAGCTCATGCCCATGGCAAAGTCGACGAACTGGTAGTCAGCGACGGGTACGTCTGGGCACGGTGACTCCTGGTGCGTTACGTTCATAGGAATGGGACTTGGACAAGAATGCCAGGTGGCTGGGAAGGCGTGGCAAGGGCAGGGCCTTTTCAAAAAGCAGACTGCGTCCCTGAAATTCCAATTTTTATCTTTAACATCTTTTTATCCCAAATGGCTCTGACCTTTTCATCGTTGTGTGAACTTTAAGCTACATACCTATTGTATGTACAGTAGTGTATATGTGTATGCTGATTCTTCATAGAAAACCAGTCGGTTAGGTATACATAGTTTTCTTTGACGAGTTTCCTAAGTCCCTGCAAAGTGTAAACCTTTGTTTCTTCTTATCCGCTTTGATTTGTACTCGAGATATTTCCTTTGCGGAAGACTTAATGGACACTCGTAGCCCGTAGTGTTGCTCCAGGAGTAGACTAGGTGCGTGAGTACAGAGAAATGTAGGAAATCGATAGAGAAGGAGGGTGGAAACACCCCAACTCGATTACATGACTCATAATACACACTTGTTCGAGTATCTCACCCTCCTTTCACTCCTCGTGTCTCCGGGTTCTTCTGTTTTATTTGGGCTGATCCTGTACTCTTTTATTTTTTTTTTTTACCTACTCAACATCGATCCAACCTTGATGCTCGACCTTCGTTCTGGTGGTGCCATCATAAGGTGGTACCGGATTCAAACTGAATCTTCAGTAAAAATAAGCCATCCAATTGTATGGAAGTACCGGAACAAGATGATCTAATTCGGATCTTATTTTATAAGTTATTAAAAAAAATTCTTGAGCGTTCAGTCTCAACGAACACATTTTTCAGATTCCAAGTACCTGCTGGAATATTAGAATGAGTAGATGTGTATTTCTAAAAAGGAACTCCAAGGGTGAGTCATATGGCTTAGTCCACGTCCTTACTTGGTGCATATATATGCCACCGGTACGTTTCCTGCGTATCGACCTTTAAAGGGAGTTCGAATGGAAAAACAGCCATCCTCCTGAAACATAGATATATGCGGTCCCTGCTATGTGTATTCGCGACTCTCTCGATACTTTTCAGAGGTTCTCAATCGCTTGCGTGTTATTTTAATTGCAAGTTTACCTTGCGTCCACGTCATAGAATATTGCAGCATCCAGCTGCACGTTCCACGACTGTGGATAGACGTTAATGAGTAGGATCGGCAGACATATCCGTAGGAATGGAACGTACGGGCGACAGCGTGAATGGAAATTAGTGGCCCTTGAGTAGGTATTTGCTGGAAATGAAAGTAACGTGTCTCGAATGCCATGAGTGAGCCAATAGAAGCGTGTTCTCTCTTTCTATCTCTGTTGTCTCCCTCCCTCTCTCTCTCTCTCTCTCATACTCACCCTCTCTAATGGCAATGCGTCTCGACATGCAACCTGATTTACTCTTGTACTATACAGCACCATATAAGTTCTTACAGGTCTGTCTTATCAACCGAAGTTTTACCTGTAAAATAATACATATCGACCGAGTTTTTCCACTTGACGCGTCGGTACAGTAGAGAGACGAGTTACTTTTTCAGACGCGTTTTACTGGTAAATCGATTTAGTCCTTTCAGAATGTCAGAAGCGAAGTCAATCATATTTTATCTTTGCACTAGATGCAACCTCGTACTCGTCCTTCAGTGATAAGACCGTCATTATTTACCGAGTTTGTAGTATTCAGCAACGCGTATCTCCTCGAGGATGAGTACTTGCTGCAGTAATAAGGGGGACTCACACCTAGAGTCTGTACCCTGGAGACGAGTGAGCCACGTCAAGCGGAGCTTGCATTAAGATTGGATAAGCAAGTGAGTCTCATAGTGGTGGGTCCTTATGATGAGTAACTGTGAAAGAAAAAATGGCGACGTTACGAAGACTTGGAGAATTAAAATTTTCATAGGAATATTTTTAGGTTTCATAACCTATTCTTTCAGTATTCTGCTCACGTTTGCAGAGGACATAACCACTTGGTCACCCGGACCAATTCAAAACGAGACTCCGGAGGATATTTAAATTTCAATAGACATGTGTATACATATAGATACGTGCTGTTTCGTTTGTCTCGTGGCTTGACTAACGTCTTTTTATCTCTGTCAAGGTCGAAAAGGACGGTTGGGAATCTTCGAGCGTCTTGTAGCGACAGTGAGGATAGGAACGACATAATCGTAGACGACAAAGAGACCAACTTCGCTCTACCTTATCTCTCGACATCTTGCGGCAACTACTAACTGCAGTTTCACTTTTCGTGGCAGCTCGCTAATCGGTCGGAGCAAGCTAGAACGTTCGCGCGTTGCGTATTCTCCGGTGAAATTAACTTTTGTATGTCACACTTCGTGCGGTTCGTGTCTAGCGGTGGATCTTGTCTCTAGTCGATGGCCTTGTTACATCCAGATAGAAAATTGTAGGTTATGTACGTTGAGAGGGGACGTCAACGACCTGACTGACGGGACATTAGAAACGGATAGAAATAACTTAACAAAAGTGTCCAGCGAGGTTGTTACTCTATCTGTGCGGTTTATGTGCAGCAAAATACTCGGTCACGAGGAATTTCCTGTTTATTGGAGCTCAATTAACGCGATTCCCGTTAGCGAAAATAGTCAGGATCCAAACGTATCACGTCCCCGGTCGTGCAATAATACGTTGTACAGATAGACGACGTTGCTAATAGAAAAATTCATTCTCGTGTACCAAAGAGAGCAGGAAACAATGGAAGCTTCTCTTCCCGTGTCGCCGATAACTACTCCGGAACATAGTCCTGAAGGGACGTTAACCATTATCAGCCGTTGAACTTTTATAGCCTGCAGGCCCGCCTCTACACTTTCTCGTGTAGCGTGTCCAGAGGCATTAGTACGTCATCCAAGCCAGACGCCATATTTGGAACGATCCGGTTTTAACGATGTTTCGAGTCTTGCGAACTACGACGCTATACGAAATGCCATCGCTTCCAGTAATCCACGTGTGCCGTATACGTGTCCCCTGCATTCATTCTCTCATTCGATTTATTTCTTTATTCCTTTTCTTCTTTCCTCAAACTCCTTTTTTTCTTTTATTCCTCAGTACCCTCGTTCTCTCTTCCCTTTTTCTCGCGCACGGCACGCTTTGTATTTTTAATTCATACAATCTGTATCGCTTTCAGGACCAGTTTGACAATCTGTCCCTGCACACGCAGAAGGGTATCGAATTTCTAGAGAGGTACGGCCACTTCATTCGTGACCGATGTGCCATCGAAGTGGAATATGCCACAAAACTCAGGTGAGTACAGGATAAGATGGAAGAACTGTATGGCATATACGTATACATGCAATGGCGGTCTTTTCAAACGTCAAGGGCGCCGTACCTTTTTCCATTTCGCCATTTCTCGGCGTACCCGTCACTATGTGCTACCGTATATGCATAATACGAGATCTACATAGAGTATGCAACTCACTATAGTATAACATACTATAATATATACAAGCGTCTTTCCAAGTTTCTATGAATCGGTACGTGGAGTAATGTCTTACGAGAATGTATCTCACGCACCCCATGGAGTTCAGGGACACCAGCTCCTGGTAATATTGCATTAAAGGCCCCCTTGTTTGTTCGGTGAATGCCGTCCACTGTACTTTGTGTATGTGTATGTATGTATATATATATATATATATTATTATTGTACAGAGTGTCGCAAAAGCTGTCTTCGAGAACTTTTATACTGTATGGCATTGGAGTATCGCGTCATCGCGCTGCAAAGATTTTCGTGTCGATCAAACGATATTAGGATGTTACACTGATTAATCTTAAGTTGTAACGAGACTCTTAACAGTTGCGCGTCTCTGGGATTCCGGGCACGTTCATCCTTACTACATATAAATTATTCGTGACGCAACGTGAATCTTAATTAGTTGACGTTCTTCACTGCTGACTTATTATCGTCGTGACTCTATGTGAAACTTGTGCCTTACTACGAATATTTCACTTCTGCGATTGTCAAATATGTTTTATAGTCTTGAGTGCGTCTGTCGGGTTTCACCTGCTATGCACTTTGTCAAAGTGAACGCCGGGGACGAAATAGGATGCTTGTGGTTTAATTAGGAAGTATATAGTTTGGGTTAATTTAATGATTTTTATTGAGTTGATTGGGTCGTGGATTAATTAGAATTTTTTTTTTTACTTGTTTCAGGCGGCTTGTCAAGAGTTATCAGCCGAAGAAGAAGGAGGAGGAGGATTATCAGTGAGTAAAATGGATTGCAGTGGAGAGCAAGTGTTTGTTTGAAATATCCTTAGGACCTCGTTACTCAAAATCGTCTTGGTATTGTCCAGGAGCAAAAAAAAAATGGAAAATTGACTGGCTGGTTTATTTGCGCAGGCAAACCTCGAGCCGGGTCTCGATACAAAACAGAAGGCTCTCGTCTTATCAATTGCGTGTAGGAGGCATCCTAAGTTCAATTCCACTTAGAAATAGCATGAGAATTGGGTTATTTAGAAGATGATTCTATTTTCGTGTTGATGATACAGGACGATGGATGGTTCGGGATATAGTTTGCTGAAGCTGAAATAAAAACTTTGACTCCTGGTGTCTGTACTCATTGCTTTTGTATTCGCATGTTAAAGGTACAGTCACTGTCGGGCTTTCAAGCTGGAATTAAACGAGGTCAACGATCAAGCTGGTCAGAGGGAGATCATCGCAGAGAATCTCCAGGGTAACGTACTCAGAGAGCTTAATATCCTCGTCAAGGATTTCAAGGAGGATCGCAAGAAGCATCTTCAGGAAGGCGCCAGACTCATGGCTAACCTTGTGGGTCAAATTGGGAATCTGGAGAGAGCACGCAAGGCCTACGAGAAGGCTTTCAGGGAAGCGGAAAGGGCGCTTGAGAATTATCAGAGAGCGGATGCCGATTTGAATCTCTCAAGAGCAGAGGTTTGTGATTTTCTAATGAAACGTATTTCTCATTCCATCGTAATTTTTCCTCTCCTATGAACGGTATTCGTGTAGTAAGGCAATCTTTGGATTTTAGGTCGAGAAGCAGAGAATGAATATGACTGTGAAAACACAACAGAGTGAAGAGGCCAAAACCGAATACGCAAATCAGCTACAGAAGACAAACGAGATGCAGACGTTGCACTATCACACGGCTATGCCTGAAGTCTTTCAGCATTTGCAGGTAACGGTTTTGGTTTTATACTGAGTCGTGTATGTACTGCATACCTTTCTTTTTGTATATTCTTACCTTTTATCTCTTTTTACCTCTCTTCGTGTCTCTCATTAAATCGTGGAAATTACTCCCCGCAGGAATTGGACGAGAAAAGAATAAAGAACATGCGAAATTACATGATGAAGTCAGTGGAAATTGAACGGGCCGTCGCTCCCATTATTGCTCAGTGTCTCGAAGGCATTGAAAAGGCGGCAAATGAGATTAACGAAAAGGAAGATACGCGTCTTGTTATCGAACGTTACAAGAGCGGCTTTCAGCCTCCGGGTGACTTCCCCTTCGAGGACCTCTCCGTTGCGAAGTCTTACGACAGTAATAGTCAACTGTCGCAACCCGTGATGCAGCCAATACATAATCATCTTACCGTGAAAGGCACAGTTTCCGGTGGCAAAATGAAAAAAAGGGTCGGCATCTTTGGAATTTTCAGCAGTAACAAGGTAAAGTCCTATGGCACTTTTATTCAATACTTTCTTTTGTGCATCACTCTATTATCCTGGGATGTACATATAGCATGCTCATGGGAACTTTAAAACTGTAGCGGAGTGTAATAGAATTCGTATGGAGGAATCTTGTTTAGGCACAATTTTGATGTTCCTTTAAAAGGATTAAGTAAGGGTATCGTAGAAGTTTTGAGAGTTCTATTACAACTCGTGAAATGCTCATTTGATGTCACTATGGTGCGTACTAGCCATGAAAATTATTTGATTACTTAAGAACAGACTTTATCAATTATAATTGGATATTAGCATTCGACAAAGTTTGTCTCTTATAGTACTCGATGCTTCGACACACAAACAATTGAATACTGCAACTCATCATTCTTCTGTGTTTTTCTATTAATTTGGTGGATGGTTCAATCTCTCTGTGGTCTCCCTCCTATCTATCTATATCTTATTTCTCCCCATCAACCCTGGGCACTCAATTTGGATGATGTACCACTTAGTAAGTACTTAGATCACAGCTTGATAGCCTGCGGAGTCTTGTTTAATGGGACGAATGCACTTTTAATCCCTGAATAATAATGACTAATGTGTATGTTGTGGACTTCGAACCTGTATCTGGGCACGAATGAAACTAATTATCTCCATGTTCGGACGAGAAAAAGTTCTAATGAAAGAGCCCGAACTTGAGAGGACAGAATAAAATACATTTTAATTAAATTTTTCCATGACTTGTGCAACCTATTTATTTTAATGCACGTCTACTTTAATCGTGTCACGTCGTAATCGTTTGGGCCCTTTCAATAATCTCTTTTATCAGTCCTGTTGATCCCGCTGAATGATGCGCTTTTGTGATTTGTTTCATGCAAACGACAGAAGTTGATCGAGGTGTGCATTGCTTTGAAGGTCTGTCTTTCTTTTCATAATATGCATTAATAACATCATCAATTTCCATTTCTTCGAAGTCACCATTGCTTTACGTTTAGTCCTTGCCCCTGTGTCGCGTTTAGTTTTTATACATAACAGGAGCCTTATTTTTCTACCTGTACGAAAACTCTATAGAGTACAAAATGGACATTTAAAAGCTGCCTAATGACCAGTGGAAAAGATAAACTGCTTTAATTTGCTTCACGAGCTTTTCAACTTGATTATTTTCTTTGTTTATCATACATACAACTCATAAGTTAATTTTTAATATATCTGCTCGGAAAATTGTGTTTCTCAAACTGTTACTTTGCAGAACAATGTACCCGGCTACGGTGACGGTGCGAAGGAGGATTGCAGTGATTTACCACCAAATCAACGGAAAAAGCGTCTCCAGCAAAGGCTGGACGAGATCCAAGCAAAGATACAGCAGGAGACAGCAACCAGAGATGGTCTAATGAAGATGAAGGGTGTCTACGAGCAAAATCCAGCATTGGGGGACCCGATGAGTATAGAGGGTCAATTGAATCAGTCCAGTAACAAATTAGACAAGCTCGGTGCAGAGTTTACAAAATTCCAAGGGTACCTCGAAGAGGCAATGAGAGCAGGAGTCAGTTTGTCCAGGTAAGGAAGGAGTCAAATTACATAAATAACAATCTATCAACTAATCTGTATTATCGTAAAATCCTGCTGTTTGCTTGTAGTCCAAGTCAGGCACCTCGGAAGCCAACGAGCAATGGTTCAGCGACAAGACCATTGAGTTCAAGGAGATCAAGTCATTCGGGTGGTGAGGAAAGTTTATCGAGATCAGCATCAGATTCGAGTGTGAGCAATGCTAATGCGAATCAGCCAGTGCACAAAAAGAGTGCTCCAGGAACGCCACAGCCTACACATGGGTGAGTATTGGAATCGTAAGTCTTAGAAAGCTTGAAAAAAGAGGAAAATGCGCTTCAGTGAGATCCGATGAGAGAGCCTTGAAACGTCTCGGTCGCGAGAGTAGATTAGAAAATGTCGATAGACAAATAGAGACAGCTTTCGCTTTACTATACTGATGCACAGTTCCACGAACAGCCCGGAATCCGGCCTCGGAGCGTCAAGGACGTCACTTCCTGGTAGCGGAGGTGAGGAATATTATGTTGACGAGGTCGACGCTCAACCACCACTTGGAACCTGTCGTGCTCTCTATCCGTTTGACGGTAAACTCTCTTGAAATTTACAAAAATTCATAACCAATCAGAAGCTAACATCAAATTTCTTAACGCACTCATTTTTTATCATAGCTACGAGCGAGGGTTCTATACCGATGTACGACGGGGAAGAGCTTTATATGATCGAACTCGACCAGGGTGACGGATGGACACGTGTTCGTCGTATCTCGCAACCAATCGAAGGTTTCGTGCCAACGTCGTACATAGAGTGTCATCTCTTCAACACATAGCTACTTGTATTAGGGCGCTAACATAAGTAGGTGACACCGAGCCACGAGGATGTTCTCCTTGGTATTAGAAATTGGGGTTAGGACATCCTGATGCTCGAGCGGCTCTCGACGAGTGTCCTTGACCGGTGGAGGAGTGTCGCTCGTCGAAGGAATTTCACGGGGCATAGAAAAATCGGTGAAACGTAATACTCGTCCACCTTGGGGTGGATGATTAGAAAACAGTGAGGATATTTTGTGCCAAGGGGGAGTACGTAAGTTTCGCTGGAATCCAATATTCTCCATCATTTATAAAATTGTCATTCGACTGCGACACGATTCCTCTCGTACACTCTATCACCTAGTTTCTTCTAAGCAATCGGAGAGATCTCTGGATAAGCGCGAACAAAATTCAACCCTTTGTGATTATAGCGACGAACAAGGACAGGAACAGCCCGGGTATCGATAGATATTATTATCGGGGCTGCTTGTTGTTATACTTGGTGTGCAAACGCGCGAATCGTGCTTTCTTTGCGTGCGCTCGAGGAGCTAATTAATATCAATAATGAAAAGGGGGGAAAAAAGGAGGAAAATAGGCGTTCGGTATTAAACCGCGTGAATCTGGCCAACTCGGCATCGTCATTGTGCTTGCGTCAGCGTGGTCGGTATTACGTAACGAGCCAGGTATGCAGAAATAAAAGAAAAAAAGAAAGGTACTGGGACACTAAGAGTTATAGTGCTCTAAGAAAATGAATGTAAAATTTGAGTGAGTAATGCTTACATGCATATTACGGCCTGAATTGACGTGACCGTTGTCATAAGTCGCGAGTCCCCGTGGCAAGAAATTTGTACTTTTTTTTTAAAAAAAAAAAAGAAAACGTTCCGTTTTTCATTTTGTATCTGATGGATTCCCCGCGGACGGCCTGCGATCACGCTATACGAGAACGAGAGACTGATTTTCTTCGTTAGAATTATCCTAGGGGTCGTGATTTAGTGCACCTGTCAAACGCGGAGACATAATACGAATACAGTCAGACAGTCATACGAGTGAGAAAAAAAAGATCGAAATTAGATTTATGAATCAGACTAGAAATGAATAGAGTAAATAATTGTTAAATATGAACAGAGCGTTCAGTGTATATTTAACTGTATTTTTATCCTCGCCATGACAATCTAGCTGTATTCCAAGAGACCGTCCCAGCTATTGAAAAAAAATTCTATTCGAAGAGTTCTACTTACACGATGTGGATGAGTTAGGTGCTTGCACAGCGGGTCGATCCAATGGCGGGATCTCTCTTGAGGAAAGAGAAAGAATGCTTTGTCTACGGTGGAGTACGGCTGAATGTGAATTAGTTAGGCTTAGATTCGTGTAAATAATCCTGACGCGATGAGAGAGTTCGCTAATTAAAAAAAAAAAAAAAGGTACGAGAGTTTCGTACCGCGCGTGTCACATAATTCAAATGGTATAACGATAGTTGAGCACAGAGCAGGTGTGAATTGAGATTCAATTTTTTAAAATACAAAATCGTTATACTAGCTTAAGTCGCGCCTAAGATTTATATATATATATATATAAATATATATGCGTGTCGCTCGTGCGAAGCCTTTGCGAACCTGATGGATTCCTACGTGGACGGATCCAAGAACTCTCGTCCTGGACTCGACGTATCAAAAGGTGAAAACAAGAAGAAGAAAGAAGAGTTGCTGCATCGCATAGTCCTGTATCTCGCGTATTATGTGTATATATTATTATATTGAATCGTGAAAAGCGTAGCTTTCAGTATGATATGAGATAAGAAAAAGTAATTGACTAAGTTAACGTTTCCCGTTTAATGCAGACAAACAGTCTTGGAACGCGAAAAAAATTCGACTTTTTCGTCTTCATCAATTCCAATCCTCCAAGATATCCGTTTCCCCACTTCTTTATTGTATGCGTATACATATAAGAACTGCGTTCTTACAATAGTCAGAGCAGTTAGCTTCGCTGCCAGTTGTTGCTGACGTCTTCGTTTTATTTCTGGAGGCTCGCGTGTAATTCGACAATGCAATAATTTATCGTGTCTCTGTCAGTCGCGAAAGGTCGGGCAGCTGCTTCGCGATGCTCTATTCGTCGATAGTATATTATTGCGAGCGATTTGTCACTCCGACGGTGTGCAGCGAGCTTAATGTCCTCCACTTTAAGTTACAAAAATGAAGAAGCAGTCATTGTTATGTTGAACGAAGAGTTGTACCTTGTATAGCGTGGAGAGAGGAGAGCGAGCGGCGAGGATAGATTAGTAAAGAGAAAAGAAGAAGAAAAAGAATTACAGTAGCTAGTAAAGAGAACCGACTAGAAGAGGAAGAGTACCTCTGATCCTTAAAATTGAACGTGTCCATTCTATGTATATTTTGTGATTTTATATCCATTGACAAGTATTGTAGATAATTAACTCTGCGACTCATTATACATTTAATTATTAATTATTAATATTGAGAAAATATACTAAACCAATGTAACTCATTTGTATTTAGTGCACGATCGCTATTACGATATACGGTCGAGTTCATATTTCACGAGAGAACCCGTGTCTAGCAGTAGTCAAGATCCCAACGCCATTTTGTGGGCTTCGCCCTTTAATTAAAAATTTTCTTTTTTTTTCCGTCAACGAGAGTTATCACGTTAATTTCACTTTTCTTGGCGCGTATCCATTGTCACGTTGTTCTTCTTGTTTTCGAAAATGTCGCACGACCCATTTATCTTCACTGTCAAAAATCACGGGACACGCGACTCCATTTGTAAAGCTGTAATTATTATAAATAACGCATAAGATGTACGAAAGGGATTGCGGAAAGTAAGCGTAATTGGTTTGTTGTTTCTCGTCGTATTCTTTGTTTTTCGCAAAGTGTATTGCAACGTCCCATTATGGACAATTGACTAGATCGAAAGAAAACAAAACTAAAAGAGAGAGAAAAATACAGAATAATACAAGGCTTAATCGAGTTTAGGATACAATTTCTCGTTTTCTACTTGTTCTATTATTTTTTCTTATTCTTTTTTTTTTTTTTTTTACTTTTTTATCGCGCGCTCTCGTCCTGCGTCTTATATACTCGTACATACACGCCTGGAGATACGCGTACAAATGAAATACAAAGGGACTTTTAAAATTGTTGGAGCTTCAAAAATACACATATATATATAAAACGTAATACGAACAGCCTATTAGCGTAATCCAAAATCACAAAAAATGCTTATTATTGTATCGCTGTAATCCTATCATGGACGATTACGTTTGTTCGTATTTCTTTTACAAAACTTGATTATTTCGACGTCGTCGTTGTTTCATTGGTACATGAAATCGGCAACAAAAATCAACGAACACTGGCAGTCGTACTTGTTAGATGAACAAACACGGATATTATCGCACGGAGTTACATTAACAATTGTTTCATGGAAATTGATGTAAATTCAAGGTTAAAAAAGAAAACCAGGAAATTCAGAAGAATTCCGTTTTACGTATAAATGAAAAGATTTTCAAGTTAGGCAAATTACAAGAGAAAAAAAAAAGCAGGAGCGTCGTTAGCATCTTACGGTTCGTTAATTTGTATTACGTGTTACACACCCGCTCCGAGAATACTGTTGCAGCGATATACAGTAGATTTTACTTAAGGCAAATTCACATACGCCTCGCGTTACCTCGCTACCTTGTTAATTCAGCCAGTGAATTCGCGAGGAACTCTAGCTACGAAAAAAAAAAAAAAAATAGAGAAGACTGTTCGATAAGACGAGATAAAAGTTTTTTTTTCACGCTCGTAAGACCGTTAAAATGCCTTGTAAAAAGGTAGAAAAAAAAATTATAATAAAATTAAAAAGAAAAGAAAGCCATAGCGCATGAATCTCGGTCGTAAAACCGTACCGAGTTCCTCAGGGCGATGCGTCACCGGAAGTAAACTACGTCACCGGAAGTGATACACAACGTCACATCGGTAAGATTGACTTCTCGCGAATAATAATTGATAACAATTTAGGGCTTAGCAGGCGAGTGGACTCTCATTTAAGTACATTAATTAGTAATAATAGGTAATTAGAGATACGATTGATCACTTTGGCGATTGTCCCGCACCGTCGTCGTATGCCACGTGTGTGTCAGTTCAGTCTATTCTCACTGTACAAAATACTAGGTTTTTTTTTTCTTTCTTCTATATGATTCGCGCGACGCGAACGTCTCGCAAAGTCTTGAGCAACCTCAGTCGAGCGAAGACGGGACGTCGTTTTTAGGTGTCTGCACCGTCAGCACGAACGATTGACGATGACGACGCCGACGATCCTTTTTCTTCAGGGAAATTCCTTACTTTCCTATCCCTCTTAGGATCTCACAGTCTTTGCCGAGGATATCTCAGACGGTTAGGTCTTCCCATTCCTCTGCTTCGCGAGGCGTCATTTCGATTTTGATGAGCGTCACGGAACTCAGGGCGTCGTGAACTCGTGGCGTCAATGGATTCTCTTGGAGATCGACGAATTCTAGTGCTGGCGCAAGCTTCAACCTCTCGACGTCAACCTCTGTAGATGGGAAAGAAGAGAAAATAGAATTTTATTCAAATATTTTCTTTATTATTAATTATCTCTCCTGATTGCAATCTATTATCTTTAATTTTCCTAACGCATGCATATATTGCATTTGCACTGGTAGTATCGTGCAATTTAACCAACTGGACTGCTAGTATTTCAATGGAGAAAGTCATATGAGATGATTTCTTTCTGGTTTATTTGCGCTTGTTACTTGTAATTGCAAAAGGTGGCTCATATAATGTAGACTGTTTTACGCAGCCAGTGTCTTACCGATGATGGAGTTGTTGTTAGCCAAGAGCTGCTTCAGCTGAGGTATCCGGAAGGTTACAGATGGTAAGGCGATATAGGTATTGTGTGAAATGTCCAGCATCTCCAGAGCCTGGAGCTCGGCGAGTTCCTCGGGGAGTTTGCACATTTGGTTGTGACTCAGGTTGAGTTCTGTTACAAAATTTGGACATCTTTGTGAAAGTGAAATTTCTTGTATTTATTTATTTGCATAATAATATTTCATTTACCTGTAATCAGCGAGAACTTCACTGCGAATTTTGGTGGGATTTTTGTAATAACGTTTCCCGACAGGTCGCATCTCTTTAATTCCGTGTGTCTCATCAAATGATAGACTGCGTCCGGTACTTGCATTAATTGACACTCAGACAAATCTGAAATGCAGAGAAATAATGTGACCTATGGAAAAAGAACGAAGGTAAGTATTTCAATGGAAATGTTATTTGTTCGTTTCATGTTAGATTGTAATATCGTCGATACTCCTTTGGGAAGAGAATAAAATGCCTCATAGTTAAATATCCGATAGGAGAGGCTTCGATATAAAAACTAGAATCTCTGCAGGCTAACGTCCTTATAATAATAGTATACACCCCGCAATACGTTGATCTCGTCGAAAGTAAATTTAACATTAGTAGACGGCGGGTTCACGCTTTCTCCAGCTCGATTTCCAGCACGTAAATATAATTAGCGTGCTCTTGGAATACGAAAGAATTCTAGATATTATTATCCGGTAGTAATACATTTTATTAAAGCGAAGAAAAAAAATAAAAGGAGAGAGCTGTAGGCGAAACTGAATATTTGTATAGGAATATAATGTACATGTACATCCTTGTCATGGGTTGCTATATCGATTAAATCTTAAGGAACCGTATCGCACGAACTTATGATTTCTCGTTCGATCAGCTGTTTGAAAACTGGGTCGTACAACGTTAAAATACACCTACTCGAACACGTGAGTCTGTTAGATTATTCGATTGACAAGTGGACTGGAAAACGAACATGCGTAGGTTTTAAATATTGCGCGTCGTGTAGCTGCGCGCGCATCCAGTAACTGTTCTGTAATATGACGTGATTTGTGTGAACACTGAATACACCTGTAGTCGAGTACAAAGTGGGTCACAGAACTTGATAAATAACTATGGAGATTTTTGATTTATAGATCAGAATATCTTTCCGGTTGACAGACTGTATAGATTTCTTGTAATTGTATGGTTTACTTGTTTTTTTTTTCCTTTACCCAGATTCTCGTTCTCCTGTGCCTCCTCGCAGCGTAAAATCACTCTAGTGACAGCGTTCGCCATCTTGGACGAAGATACTTTCTTAGACTGAGGCTGCTTTGGCTGGTAGTCGCCGTCAAGGGGTTATTTTTACGTGATTTTATAAATAAATCGACCCTCTCGACCAGCCTTGACATTCTTGGGGATCACCGGAACCCGGAATTTGGATACCCCGGAAACGATTAACCACAACACGTTCAATTAGTTTACTTTAATCGGAATAAAACAATTAAAAAATCGTGCCTAGCCTCGATGAAAAATAAAACGGTAATTTTAACAATTTTTTAAGATTTCCAAGCATGAGAAAAAAGTTCAAATTTATCATAAGAGACAGTCGCTTGTCTCTAGAAGCGTCAGCGAACTACGCATGTCGTAACGAGAAACCGAATCCAAATTTAAAACCCGCGGTTATAATTTTCACCATTGAATAATATCTAACGAGAACTCACGTCATTTTTAATTACGTAATATGCTTCACGCTCCCTAATTTCACCAAAGGATCCACACGAAATTCTCGTTAAATCAAAATCCGTAACGAGGATATCGGACGTCCAAGTTTCTCATTAAAAAGAAGTACACTTTCTAGTAACGCCATCAGACGCCATCGTCACTAAACTCCAAGCACCCTTTCATATTTCAAATTTCCCTAAGATCTACAAGATAAATTAATACCAGGAAGTTCTAGAGTAGCTACGATCAACGAGAACGAATAATCAAGACTCCAAGGGGCCGATTGGCCACTAAAAGGTTATGGCATCTGCCAATTCGCATAAACATACATATCCACATATACGTAAGTCTCTACGCCAAGGCATTTATACGATATTGTCAGCCAGTTCCCAACAACGAAGAGGCAGAGAACTTCGAAGTACACAGAGGAGATTGCTTTTTGTCGCGAATTCCTTTTCCGCGTGCGAACGCAAGGAACTCCATAGCATATATACGTATAGTAAGGAAGGCAACGGGAGGCCATGAGGCCTTAGGGCCTTCTTAGCGTCAAGTTGCCTTTTAAGGTTATGCCACCGTATACGGAGGCGCCCTGTATTATATCTAACGTGCACGAGGTACCCTTGTATATTTTATATACCGTCCACTGGGTATATGTATAAAGGCATACGTATACATATATATGTACACAAGTTTTATTGCGTATACAAGTCCCAACGGTGCTGACCAAACCGACAAAGACAATGAGGCCGATGTGTACGTGCATATATATATTTTTGTTTTCTGCCTTCAGAGAGGAATAAAAAGAAGAGAAGAGAAAGAGAGATGGGTTTTGAGACGGAATGCAGAATCCGTTTGCTAGCATTGCCAAGGCTTTAGCCTTCCTCCCAGCTTTAGTCTGTACTGGTAATCTATATATGTGTATGCAGATGTATGACTGTTACTCTTGTTATACCTAGTGACTGATACATAACTAGTGATCTCTTTCCTTCTTTCTTTTATTTATTTTTTCATATCTCTCTACTCTCTCTCTCTCTCTCTCTCTTACTACAGTAGCGCGTACAACCCAGCCCAAGAACAAAGACCGGACGCCGTATTGTGCAATCCTATGTTTATCCACGTAATTATCTATGCTGCCGTCTCTACTATGCATTTCACTTTTATTTCAACCGATGCACCGGGTTTCCATCGTCGTGCCTGCCACTCAGTGCATCTTGCGCAAGAATTCATTACACCTGAACGGGCATGAACGTAACGTATAACGAACTCGCAGAGTCAGATTCATTTTGACTTGTGCTTTATATCTTGTATGATTTTTGTTCAAAGGAAATTTAAATGGATCCAATTGTTCTGCCTGGTAGATCTTAATCGACGAGAAGTATAAAAGAAAGGAAAAAAGAGACTGAGTATAAATTACTGCGTAGATTTAAGACTCATAACTGTGCGTGGGCTGAGTACTGGTTAGACACCTCGTAACCGGAACGCCTGCTGATGCTTCTAAACAAAAGAAAAGTCTTTCCTTATGTTGGCCTTTGTATCGTCAAGGTCCATTGCGACAAAGAGATGATATTGCGAAGGACCATAGGTACTTCCGGCTAATTTTCATTGCTTCTGGTAAACGAGACGTTGCTCCTGTGAATATCACGAAAATTCACTCAGGGATGTTTCTGACGAGCGACTATCGTTTTAATATATTTTTTTTTGTTACTGTGTCATGATAATGTTACTGCTGTTGAAAATTGCAGAGTGCCTAGTATCACAGCCTAGAAGCGCGCTTGGAGTCTAAACAGTATAAAAGAGGCTTGAAAGAACCCGTTCTCTTGAACGGGAAACTTTCGCTGGCCGCCGATTAGAAATCTCCTTTTCATTTCTAATAAAGAGAGGAAGAATCGACAAAGTTGCAATGAGAAGATCCTTGAATTAAGATGATGATCCACTGAGGAAGATGAGGATGATCAAATAATTTTCGTATGTCTCTACAGAGTAGCAGACCGGAAGTCTCGTTTATAATACTTCATGTGTATATTCCCATGAAACTGGAGATATAGATACAGACTGACTAGAATCATTTAGTGGTACGTCCTTCTTGGGTACGAATTAAAAATGGCAGAATAGTCATTGGGCAAGGTCCCAGATGTTTCCCAGTATGGGTAACGCAAGGATCGAGCCTTGTTCGCTTTCGTCTGAACCAGGAAGTTGAGGATCATACTGGGTGTTCAGTAAGTAGACACTATATCTACATATATACATAATCCTTGGGTTTAAGTTATTTTTGAATCATCCATACTATTTAACGTAGTCTTAATAACACGTTGTCCTTCCTACTGTTTCTTAGATTCTACATGTCTCTTTGAGTGACTACGTAGTGACTGTCTTTGACGATACTTCTGGAAGTGGAAAATCGATATCCAGCAAGGCATCGGGAGATACATCGGTCACAGGGACTGGCAGAGAATAGGGCGCACGCACGTGTCTAATTGCGAAATATCGTTATACATAAGATGTCAGTGATTGCGTCAGGATGTATATCGTAAGTGGATTATGCCAGTGTTGGGTCAGGCCCTGATCATTAGCTTGCCAAATGTATAAAGACTCCTTTGATGTCACCTATACTAGAAACGGAAACAGTTTTCTATGTTAGGGACACGATTCTCTTCCGTATAATAAGAAATTGTACGTACGGGATCTACAGTATCTTTTAATGGCTTTCTAAATTAATTAAAATAGATTTTTGCTGTCAGTGCCTTTATATACACTTATATACCTGTGAGTGTGTATAAATTGTATATAGAAGAAAAAAATTTGTTCACTGTTTTAACGCAGATCTTATCTTTTGTTTAATTGTTGATAACGTAATGAGAAAGGTCAAAATATGCTCTATTGCGTTTTATGATTTCATTGTCAAAATAACAATTAATGAAATCGATAACTTTGTCACGTGGTAAAACGGTGCTTAACAAACTGGTACCGTTATCGGTTTGATAAAGCAATAGACTCTTTAAAGGTACGCAGTAAATTGGTCATTGTACTTGTTGCTAAAAATATATTGTAGAAATCCCTGTTATCGTTCAGTATCAAAGTTATCAATGTAATGAGACTGATGTGACACATTTTGTTTTTATCTAGATCAGTGTCCATCGGCTCGGGTACTCACCTAAATTACAATTGTCCTGGGCTTCCTCGCATCTAGAAACCACACGTATAATCGCTCGACCCGCCAATTGTACACACACGGCCATGGCTACGTTCCTCTCTCCCTGTTCCTGGGAGATCTGCTGAACGTCCTCGGTATTGTATGCAGGTGGCTTCATTTTGTAAAACGATAATGGACCGAGAGGATCGTTAACAGGGAAATCTAACGACACTATCGGATTCACACAGAAAAGACAAGAGTCTGACGTTTCCAAGAGTTCTGGTGAAAAGTATTTCACAAGCTCGAGAACAGGATGAACTTCTTAACACGGCACTCGGTAAAAGAATTGTTCCTTTAGGTATTAAATCTTTTAATTTATCGTCATTTATCCTCTGCTCTCTGTGTACGACATATTAGTACACTGATGTATTTAGAACGGAGTATCTCTTTGTTCTCCTTTTTATTATCTTGCCCCGGGTAACTGCGGCTACCGACAGATCCCACGAATTCGATTCTATTAATTTTATTCTTTTCTTGTTTTGCAGAAAATACAAATTTGAGATCTCTTCGGCTTCCCTTCAGTTTACGCGGCTGCGATTCCTTTGAAAGGATCGTGATAACGAGGCCCGTTAGATGGGGGCTCCGCTGCTTGGCACTGCTCTCTTCCAAAGCTCACGGTGCTATTTAAGCCTTCACTCCTTCTCCCACCAATCTCCTGAGATGCATCTCCGATCAGCTGACTTTGTCTGGTCTCCCTCTTTGTTTGAAAACAACTAGAGGATCCGCGTGCGCCCACCGTGGATTGGGGACATCCACGTGGTGTTTCTTCTTACCATTTAATAACGATTTTACAAATTGGATCCGTTAAAGAGGAATGCAACGTAGATAAGACAAAGAAGCTTTGTCGTATATAAAATGATAAGACTTGATCCTGTCAGAGGAAACAGATTTAAAGGTATCTAGATATGTATGGTACTTAAGGAAATCTTTTTTATTTTCTGTAGATCCAATATGGTTTGATTAAATTGATTTAGTTAGTAACGCAACTTAATCGCATTGCATTGCTGAATCCGTTACTTTTCCGGTAGTGACTATGGAAACTACGCTTTGTTTGGCTCGCTTTCATTTCCAGATACTCGTCGCCCATTTAGAATGTCAGAATCGTTAGCCAGGCTTTTACGTACGACGCAGGTTTAAATGCTTATTCGGCAAATTGCCCACTGCGCCATTTACGCTGTGCCTCTTATCATCTAAGGAAAATTTCGTACTCCATTTCAGTCGCAGAAACAAGTCAAGATCATCTTGGTAGCTCATTGAAGATCTATACAGTCTACGTCGTGCGGGCACAGTGAACTGCTGCCGCCTCATCGAGAAACTACGACATTCTTTCATTTAAAAATAGAACTCACTCGATTTTTTTCAGACGTTACAAGTAGAGTAATGTTTTTATAATTTTTTCGTATACTTTTTCACAGCTGCTCTCGCTTCTACGTATTTCCAAAAATGATTTATCTCATTGTTTATGCCCGTCTTGACGACAGACTCGCGAACGTAATGTTTACGTCTAATCAAGACATTAGGAAAGTAACTATTTTTATTATTTTCCAAAATTTATTAAATTCTCATTCGATCTAGCATTTGGTTTCTTGTTTTTTTTTTTTGATAATTTCACTTTTTTTCTTTCACAGATTGGAATTTCGACGAAGTCGACAATTGACAACGATTTTGAAAATTGATTGACTCTTCTCAAGCGAGAATGATATATGGAAAATGAAAATAATCGTGTCTAAAATATTATTGCACACGCATCAAATTCGTATACGAACGTTTCGACATAACGTTAACAAACACGGTGAGTGTGTCTGGAAAATTTTGCGAAATTGCCAAAAGCATCGCACGCACATATTGGAACAAAGAGATTTGTTCCATAAAATGAAGAAACGCACGTGAAGTATTTTTATTTAAAAAATTCCACCTTCCAAAACCCCCTGAATTACGAGCATTCTCGTTATTTTGAAATTTTGAAATAGAATGACGCCAGAGAAGTTTTTACCTCGAAGTACAACGAAAGCAGCAATATTCATTTTGGAAAATGTTGACGTCTCTAGAACAAAATTGCTCTTGGAAACACTCGACCGTTACTGCGACGTAAATCTGACTGTTCCTCGACTATTAGGTAAATGTTATGTTAAATAGAAAAAAAAACGGCTTAATATACTTCATTAAAACTCGACGTGTCTTACAGCCATGTTCTCTTCCATTTAAATCTCAATATTTAACTGTCTTTAAAATATCTGATTATTTTACTAGATAAAACCAAGTACGAGTCAACCGAAGAGGAGTATAGTCATTATTTCGGAAAAGGATGAGTTCGACGAATTTCTTGAATTTTCACATCCTCACTGAACTCGAAGAAGGTCATCCGTTATTTCGTCTCCTGGTGAAACTCTTCAGGGTCATCTAAATCGGTAGCACGGTCGTCTGGGTGCATTTTGCAAAAAATAAAAGGAAGAAAAGTGTCTCCTTTCGGGTAGCTATTCGTGCCTCCATTCATTGTCCGTAGTCCGAAGGCCCAAGAGGGATAAAATGTTTATATGCCTCTTGGTATTCTTGGCTCCCGACCAAGAAATACTGCGCGTGCATTTTCAATACGAAAATAGATCTCCGACCAGAAAATCCCCCATGACTTCTTCTACTGCGCTTAGCGTTAACACTAGTGTACCTGAGGATCCACGTAGACGTCAAAAGTAGATAAGATTTGCGCCATACCATGTTTTGTACTAGTCCATGCGTTACTTCTGCGTTCTAAGTAATTGTAAAACGAAGATAGAGAAAACCTATTGGGTCTCTTATAATGCGACGTAGTTACATACATGAATGCGTGTAGGAATACGCAGTGGAGGATGTCGCGCGTGGGTGATTTTGTCGGAAATTAAAGAGGAAAAACCTTGACGCGAAGAATGGAAAATTCAAAGAGGTCGTCGATTTCACGTACCAATTTAAAGCAGGAGCCGACGTTTTGGCTCTTTGTGCCGTCCAGATGATATTCTACGTCTCGCGGATTTGCGTATTTTGGTATTTTCGTATTTACCGAGAATTCGCATTTACGTATCTTCTAAACCCCCCGGAAACGCACACGCGGCGGCCACGCGCCAAACTTCGCCGGAGATTGACCGCTGACTTTACTGTGTCTTCCTTTTTTATTTTTCTTACTTCCTTCTAACTCGTTCTTTTTTTCCACTTGAAACACTCGGTTTTTCCCACGTTGATAATAGCGTCTATCACGTGTCTCTTGGAAACTTCTCGGTAAGATGAAAATATACCTTGCTCCTGTATTTCTATTCGCGGTAGAAAAAAAAAATTTAATAATAAGCAAAACCCTCACTGTCATCTAGCCAATTTTTTGGATTTTCTTGGATTCTCTATTATTTCAATGAATCAGTTGCGCTAGTATTTTCGCCGTTTGAATGAGTTCAGATTTATAAAAGAAAAATAGGATCAACCCACGCAGCAAATAGACGGCTGACAACGTGCGTCTATTCGCTTGTTTACAGGGAGCATTAAAAAATAATAATAAATATACAAAAATATTTACAGTAAACGCAATAATTCTTAAGTCATGCATAAACACTGATTAATATCAAATTAATCATCTTTGTCTCTACCAAATTTTGTATCCGATGAATTTTGAAGCACGGTTTACGATCAGCAATACGTATTATAAGAATTAATCATAATCGTGAATCATAGTACTTAGACGTATCAGCGAACAAAAAAACCGTCGTCAATGCAATATCTATGAACAATAAGAATAGCTTTGATAAGAAGTGATAAAGGAAACTACGTAGTACACGTACATATATATCTTTTTTATTTCATAAAACAACAAAACGCACGAATACATTCGTTGATTCTTTTTTAATTCTATTCCGACAGTCCATTCAATTAATTCTCACTAAATTCCCCTTTATCTACTATCATTTAATATATGGATGGACTACAGTTTATTATACAATATGTATGTAACTCGTCAGTATTTCCTCAGCTTGCACAAATTCGTAAAAGCTAATAATTGATACGTCAGTTCAGAATTGGATAATTCGTTGCTAATCGAGTATTATCATTGAATCTCGTTGCCTAAACTGTCAATTTCCAAGTCCATGTCTGATTGACTTAGACCAGTTGCCATACCAGACATTTATATAAGAAATTCTTAACTGGCATTATAATAACAGTTTAGGATAATTATATTAAATACTATAACGAATACACAGAATACACTCGATTGGACGCTCTTATAACAATTACCTTATCGCTAATGATAATTATTGATTAACCCCTTGGATAGCATTAACGTCGTATCATCTCAAAAATTGTGTCTTTGTGGGCATTGTGAAATATGGCGAAACATCGTTTTTTTTTTACAATTGCATCAAAATATTTTTTCCTTGTCCACTGGAGAACGAACAGTTAAGTTTTGCTTGCCATGAAGAGGTTAATACCTATAGACGAATAAATAGAATTTATATAATTTCAGCAGCCTCGATATTATCACACAGTGTGATGATTCTTGATAGAAAGTATCAGTAAATATAACGCAAGACGCGCATCTAGATATAATCACGTATTCTATAGCGATTGTATGTATATCTACCAAAACAAGTCTTAGCAATTGGTGTTCTTCGGTGAACTAGATATATATATATATATGCATATATAAATACATAATACTCCTGAAGAGTAATTAAAAAGTGCATGCCACAAATATGTCTGCATAGCATAATACAATTATTTAGCTGATCCAGGCATACGTCCATTGAGCTAATCTGAATAGTATGGAGTATTAATAATGATAAAGCTAATAATCGTAATCGGATTCAGCAATAAATTGCATGAACCATAATTCTAACAGTAACAAGATACACCATACATTCATTAATAATCACACGAATCGCAAAGAGGCGATTGTTGATAGCGTTGACATATACGAGACAGACGAAAAAACAAATTGAATATCTAACAATAAAATCCACTCCCTAGCTATTCTACGTATAAATATCATTGAATTGACCGATAGCCACACGAGCCGATAATTATGCCAGAGGCAATTAATCAGCTGACCGAGTATTAATATAATTGTAAATGAATATGTATTCTAACTTAAGATTCCTTTAAATTTTTCGTTCTTTCCAGTGCATCTTGAGCGTGTTGCAGTCCGGCGCAATAGTGCAACAAAAGTACACTGAGTGCCTGCACTCGTAAATCACTTTGTGCAATCATTTTTGCACTATCTGCGTCACCGGATTGTGATAATTCCAGTCTTGAGGTAGTTTCCACGTCCAGAGCTGACTTCAGTTTGCTCATCTGTAATAGGTATGACAAATTGAATTAATTTAATTGGCTATTGATCCTCCAGGTGATGATGGATTAAAGTTTTAATAATGTAGAAGCATTTTGTTACCATGGTATTAATTTTTCCCATGCGTTCTTCCGGTTCCAGGGATTTGTAGAGGAACTTTCCAGTGTCCCTGGCTCGGGACATCAGACCGTCGTCTAAATCTCCAGCGACGAGGAGTGCTGCTACACTAGGCTCCGCACCCTCCAGTAGATCAGGAGTTATACCCAATCCTCCCACGAGTGAACTCTAAATGTTTTTGCCTTTATTATTCGCATCATCAGAGTCTCGTGTCGCGGATGGCCATTCATTAGTTTCCTGCGATTTTTAAGCGAAGCGAAGCGCATACTTTGGGCCAAACTATTAGTGCCTAATTATGGTTTCTAAAAAAATGTGTGATTAGGTTTATGATAATAGTGAGAGATTCAAGCAATTTCATATTTACAATTTTTGAGCTCATCTTTAGATATCAGCTTTTTCTAGTATAATTTGTATACTGATGCTCATAGAATTTTAAAATTGTTACAATTCAATTGCATTCCTCGATTATCTCATGCATTCTTTAATATTGTCTAATTAGCTGTATTATTATAGAAATTTTGCTGTGCGTAAAATGCGATTGGATAATTGAAATTCTTGAGGAAACTATATAGAGCTTAGCATTGCAAGCGAAGCGCATTGCAGTGCGAATTGCATAATTGCAGTTGGATAGAAATATGTCAGAAAAGTGCATATAAGGAAATAAGCATGAGAGAGGATATGTAAAAGGTTTGAGTTACAAGAAATTAATTAGAGAGAGAAAGAGAAAGGCCAAGGATGTTAAGTAGCATATAGAAATAGATTAAAAAAATTAGTATAAAATAATGCTGAGGTTTCTTTGCATCTTTTTTTTTTCAAAGCTTCTTACCAATAAATTATGAGAATAGACAAACAATCGTACACTGGCATACTCTTGACTGTACTCTTCTCTACGTAGACATTAAATTTATGGTCTCAGTGCTACCTTGCGAGATGCGCAGGGACTTGGGGGAAGACTTCTAGATGCCAAACCAATACCGGAAGTCGGTGGGGCCAAACAACTTGTACTTCCGGCCTTCTTTAGGCCCAGCAGTGTATTAGCTATGCTGGCCTTCATAGCCATCATACTTGCACCCTGATTAATTGATCAATGCATTCGTATACTTTTAATTATTTACTTGCTATACACCATTCTAATAACTATGCTTGCAGGATCTCCATAAAGTAAATAGGAAGGCACCTTATATCGATCAAACAAAGGTGTAATGTTTATGATGTATTATGAAGAAGGCAGTATAGCCGGATTTAATGTTCTATACTTTATGGACACCCTGTGCATCGGTAGCAGGGACAAGGTGCAAGCCTACAAAAAACCTCCACCTTCGCGAGTGCGGATGATCATGTTTTATTAGCAACAACATATCATAGATCATGCTTAACAATTCTCAATTGTAATATTTACAAGGTAGCCGAAGTTATCTGCGAAACTGTATAAGTCACCGAGATTATTATTGGACTATGTATCTTTCATAATTCTCTTATATCATTTCTTTTTCTTTGGACTCCATTTTTTGTAATTAGTCTAAAGGATATGTACTTTCGAAGGATCAATCTGATAATCATTGGTCATCCTATTCATAAATATTTTATAAATTGAAGCCTTGCTTCTTTCTTTTTAATACTACTCGTGATTGATACTCAATGTAACTAGAGATTGGACTAGATTTTTTATCCCTTATCAATTAAGGGAATATAAATTTTTCTTTTCTTTGGCTCTTTTAGAACTCACGCGATATGCCAAAATTACTAAGTGACAACGTAACGCAAATGAAATAATACAATGGCGACATTTTTTACTATGTGTTCAGTACCTGAACGTTATCCTCACAGCCCGTAAGTGATATCTCTGGGCCCACTTCTCCTGGTACAACACTGCTTTCTATTTCGTCGGCTTCGTACGCCAAACTTGCCAGACTTTCCGCCCCACAAGCCCCGGAAGCCTGACAGCGGACTTCGCATTTCTTATGGCAAACCATACCACAGTCTCGACACTGTACAGCATCCTTTAGCCAAATCTTTATCAAGGAAATAATTAGCATTAAATTAATATATAAGAAACATCTGAAATCAGGCTAGCCTATTTAGTGAAAAATTATTCATCACCTTCTTCGTGCAGAAGTCACAATGTGTTGCACGATGAAAGTGCGTGCGAATGAAGTCGTGTAATTTCTTATCGACATTTTCAGTGCTTAATGTTGGCTGCACTTTAATAGCCTCCGCAGTTTCTTTTTTGGTAAAATCACCAGTGCCCTGGTGTCGAGAATCTTGGGAAGAGGCCCAAACGTAGGACAGTAGGACATCGCCATAGCAGAGACTGGGATCAAATCCTGAATATCCTTGTAACTTGGAGTTAGTTATGTTGGGGGAAGCTGTTGAGAAAGATAAAATTTAATTAGAAATAGTCATTTGGTTAATAAATAGATAAATTCCAATATCAGTAGATTTTACGAACCGGTATCGGGTGGTAGCAGGGCGTAGCACTTCAAGTAGTGTCCAGTCGTCGACGTGGAGCACTGTGCCAAAATTAATTTTATCGGAGCGTTTATGTATCCTAATAATTTAGGCGGATTTTCACCGCCGCGAACGCGTACCCAGACGCCCACGTTTAAGTACTGCTGCTCCGAGTCGATCCGGAAGTTCCTGATCTCCTCGAACGTCATCACAGAAGCTAACACTCTCTCCTTGGTCGTGTGGTATAAATCCGTCATAGTAGGTAGACTGTCCTCCATGTAGTAAGTGTGAATGCTGCTAGATGTAGTTGAATTGTTAGACGTGGTGGAGATTCTTCTCGAGGGTGAGTCTGGAGTTTGAGCCAGTTCCTCCATGACGTGACTACTGCTGTGACGCCTCCTGGATAATTTGCTGGTTAAGTCACCTCTGTCTAGGATCTCGAAGTCGGCATCTCTCAGGTCAGAGAATTTCATTTGAGTTTCGAACTTCGTTCTTGGACTGTCCTCGACATTCTGCAAGTCACTCTTACTCAGGTCGATTCTGGAAGACTTTCTATCCATACTTTTATCTATAGATGATCGTTCACCATCCATCCTCAGGGAATTATGCCTATCTGAGTCGATCCTGGTGTATCTTCTTTCCACTCTGATAATGAAACGTCTTTGGGCTGCGTTCTTCACTAGTTTTCCCACCTGGTTCATGTTCGATACTTTCTTCCCGTCGACGGCAACCAATATGTCGCCTCTTCGCATTTCCGCAATGGCTGCTGGACTTCCTGCCACGATGGTCTCCACCAGGACGCAGTTCTGTCCGATTTCTGACACAGTCTCTTGTTTAAATACTACTCCTAACTGCTGGGCGGTAGTTTTGCTGATAATCAAGTCCAATATCATGTAGGGTACTCCGCTGTATTGAGTCAGGTAGATCCAGGGCGTGGAATCCACGCTCATGGTACAGTATACCTCGACCTGGGAAGATTCCTCGGGATTGAGGTTGATCGAGGAAAGATTTAACCTGCTCACATCCAATAGATTAACTTCTAAATAACCTGGCGTGAGCTGGGTACTTGCGACCTGGAAAATTGCAATGGAAATGGATGTTTGGTAAGGTTTCAAATGTGAAAGTCTTTACATTTATAAGAATTAAATTCAATAGAACGTACTTCTGTCAGATCGATGTCCTCGTCGTTCAGTCTTCGGAAAAAGGGTTTGTAACGCATCTTATAGCGAGGTAGAGTATGCTTCTTTCTGACGGCTCTTCGAATCTGTCCTGTGATCAGGGAAACTATTTGAGGCTGCAACTGACGACCTTGGAATTGGGACTGCACCTCCAGTTCCAGGATTGGTTCAGAATAAAAGCTAAGTGACCAATGTGTATATGGGACTCGAGTAAACTGCAACCTAGCTCTTCCAGTGACACGTTTTACTAAAAAATGAGATTTGATGATTAAGATATTAGAAACTGTTTATTATTTAGGAATGGAAATTTGTAGACCTTGCAACGCCAAGTATGCAGTTTTTCCAAGAAGCATTTTAACATCTATCGACATCTGGAAATTTCCTGAGTAATGCAAGTCGAGAGATAAGTCCAATGTCTCTAAAAGACCTGTGTCAGCATCAATTTTGGAATCAGCAACCTCTAGTCCCTTTATTGTTGGAAACTGAGTGCCAAGATGTAAGTCACGTAACTGAAATAATATGATATTAATAATAATGGAAAATTAAATATACTTTAGCATTTTACTTGGCAGATAGATTTAGCATAACTACCTGAACGCTGTCAAACAGTCGGCCAGTGGTTGTACGTGTCAAAAGTTCTTTGAACTCATTATTTAACTTCCTGTATAGCCAAAGTCTAACACGTTCAGCATTTCTGATTTCATTAAAGAGAAATTGCAGTGTCAAATTAATAGCAAGGTTCTCATTTCCCTGTGACAGACTCTGACGAGGCATATTAGAAGCACTATGAAAGCTTAGCTTCTCTTGTTCTATCTTGCTAAGCAGTTCTTCAGGTAGCATAGCCTTTCCATGAGGTACAGGTTTCTGAGGTGGGCTAGCCACTGGCGCAGATTCCAAATACTTTTTAAATATATAAAACTCCAAAGCCAGAGTACACAGTACTCCACAAATGAATGAGATTATAGATACAAAAATAGTTTCTAAAAAATCCATCTTGCAAAACTGATAAGTAAGAAAACACGATGTTTCCAAAATAACTGAATCAAACGTATAAAGCAAGGCTCCTGTCAACACAGCGATACCAGTAAAAAGTAAAAAAACAGAGCGTGTAAAGGGTGCTCAAGAGAGAAAGGAGCAGCGAAAGACAATCCTGTAGAAAAGAATTACAATATTTCCACAGTCTCATGAAAATCATCAGGAAGATGACTAAAACCTGTTCACGGATCTTGCACCTTAGGAACTTTTAATTGAAACAAATACGGTTTACGTCCAGCTCAACAGATAAATCGTCGTTCCATTTTAATACTTGTTTATTATTAGTAAATGCTCCAAATTCCAGAATGACCAGTATGTTCTCTACACTGTACCTTCACTCCTGCATACTCGTAAAACGAGCACTTTTCTTTAAGAAAATCCTAACATATTCTCCTAGCACCACATAGCCGATTCATTCTCGTAAAATAAAGTCTCGCACATTTTATCAGCATAACCCGTTTGACGTGCCGCGGGTAAATAGTATCCTGACAGTTCTCTATTGATTTCGGCAGCCATCTTGACGGCCGCCTTAAAGAATTGACAGATGTTAAATGAATTATCAGAGAAAAACCATCATATTATTCTTCTTTAAATCTCTTTTAGCTTCTCACGCAGTTCTTGGAGCGAGGATGGAAATATTTTTCCAATTGTGCACTGTACTTGATCGATCAGCTGATTTTGACAGATTTAGAGATTTACGCGTCGATTTCATTGACCAGCTGCGGCTATCTCATGACAAGATATATCATCTTATTGCGATATACTGACAAGCAAGTATTGCGTACGAGTGCTCAATAATTATATATTTATAAACGCTATCAAAATTAACGAAAAATACACATCTACTAAAGCAGTAAACCTTGGCGCGTTAAATTAGCTTTAAACAATGGCGATCGGCGGGCCACAGGATGCTCAGTATTAAAAGTCTATTTCAACGTTCTTTTCATATATAATTTTGAGAAAGCCAGGGAGCATGGTTTCTATTATAATGCTCGAATATAAATTGATCTTTATTTGAAATAGTTTATTATCCTTAAAGAAGATTATTGAAATAGAAGTTTGAACTAATTATTTAAAGTCCTGGACGCCATGTCGGATGGCCATTCCAACATGGGCGTTCCTACTGTCGTCTGCAATATGTCAAATATCTATTGTGCCGTGTAAAAATGTCAGAAATCAGTGACATTTAGCTAAGAGAAATCATTGACGATCATCAAGTCAAAAGTTATTGTGCATCGAAAAGATGGTTGTCGACCTATAACGATAATTTCCTGTAAACTAAAGATTGGCGTTGGTGATTTATTGGGTTCCGAATTACAGGAGGATAGTGTTACTAGTAACTGATTTTTGGTTGGTTTCATTAACGCAATTAAGAAAATAAACGAGCAGTAGTGTACCGCCGACTCGCCTGTGTTTCATCGTTATTAATTCGTTCTATAAACCTTTTATTATTTCTTTGAACTATTTAAACTCCTAAAGGTTATGCTTTGTCATGATAATGGACCTATGGAAGAAAACGGTTTGAAATAATGTTTAACTCTTTGTTTTTTAACGTTTACGGATACGTATCATATTTAGGGGATTTTCAGTGTAGAATCATTATTTCCTCTAACAATCGTGCCGGTGTTTCCCTTAAAAATTGAATCATGACTTTCTGGTTTTTCCTAAGACGCGCTATTCGGCCTTTCAAGTTTGTGCAGTGATTGTCATGTAAAGATATCGGTACGTGTACACTGATTAAGTCAACGAGTTAGAAGTTCCGTGAAGAGATTGTGCGATTACCGGAAAAGAATTTTTGCGATAAAAGGTTTTAAATATAAAACTTGAACTCTGTTATACATAAATCATCGTAGGACTATTCAGTTATATTTTAAAAAGTTCATGTAACTTATAGTAAATTTCCTGTAATTGTTCAACCAAAAGCAACAGGAGCGCAGCAACTATAAGACTGTTTTGTGAAAGAGATTTTAATTAATACAAGTCTTAAAAATGGCTGCAAACAATTCAGTACAAACTACCACACCAAGAGGGTCAAGTCTGCCAAACCGAAATTCACAGAGGTCTACCTTATTAAAGGTTGTCATTTTAGGAGATGGAGGAGTTGGCAAGTCTTGCCTAATGAATAGATTTGTCTCGAATCATTTTGACGAACACAGTTTCCATACAATTGGAGTGGAATTTTTGAATAAAGACATTGAGATTAATGGAGAAGCCTATACTCTTCAAATATGGGATACTGCGGGACAAGAGCGTTTTAAAACGCTAAGAACACCATTCTATCGAGGCTCAGACATTTGCCTTTTGACTTATGCTGTGGACGATAGAGCCAGCTTTAGAAACCTTGCCCTGTGGAGATCCGAGTTTCTTTATTATGCCGATGTTGAGGAGGGTTCTACATTCCCTTTCATTGTCGTTGGTAACAAAGTATGTAATTCACTAGCATTAATTTCATAGCATAACATAAGTTTTACAATAAATCTGTCTGTCAGGTGGATGTACCAGAATCAGAAAAACAAGTCCCAACCGAAGAAGCTCGTGCATGGTGTGCAGAGAATGGTGATCCTCCTTTAGTGGAAACCTCAGCGAAAGATGCAACAAATGTGGAGGCAGCTTTTGGAGCAGCCGTAGCAGCTTGGGCAAGATTGGAAGCCAAACTGGACAGACCACTCATCGAAGATACTGTAGATCTATCAAAACAACAATCACCTCATCGATCCAGCTGCTGCATGCCTGGCACCGAGTAGGTTATTCCCATAGGGCATTTAAATAATATTTCCAAGTTTTCCACCCTTTAGAAGATCCCGTTATACTATATCCTTTTCAAGGCTCGCGTAATTTACGGCTGGTTAAAATCAAACAGATGGTAAAGCATCCCTTGCGTCCAATCTATTTAGATCTGAGTCTGGAAATTTTTCAAACAAATTTGAAATTATCCATTGTTCATTATCATCACTGTACAAGAACCACATGCAGCATCAATTATCAAGAGATTCCAATTTAATAATTTCTCTCAGCTCGGCGTAATTCCCTTTAATTAGAAACAAATAACTTTTACAATCCGACCAAACTAAGGAACTAAAATATAAGCTTGATATTTCGTCGAGCTGATTCAAAATGGGCAATACTGTTAAATTATTTTCTTCTGCTTTAACAATAATCCATCTACTGGTGATTATATTTTATTAGGTAATTGCGATTATCCAGCCAGTATCAAAGGGACGGTCGCAATTACGTGTCGTGAAACGCTGCGACGTTGACACGCAGCGTATTTTTCTTTCTAGGTCTAACAAAGTTATTTGAAGAGAAACCCTATTGTTCGCCTTCGATATACGCAGCCTCATAAAGCCTATCTCGTTCTTTGCGAAATACGACGAGAATAGTTCTTCTTGTCGTACAAACTCGTTGTCAAAGAAACATTTTTTACTATTGACAAACACACTGGTAGAATTCTACATTGGACAATTGTACACTATGTTGCTTTTATATAAGGCTATAGTGACTATAATAGCAATTATTCAATTTTTAATTGAATAAAAATTCTAAAGCATTCGAGAAGTTTAATGCATAAAAATATCTCGTTTTCAATTCTGAAGAAAATACTTAATAATCAACTCACTCCCCCAATGAATTACATACTCTAAAGATGTATTTTCTCGAAGTAACGCGCGTTAGTTCTCACAGAGACACAAAATAATAGCAGTAAATGAAACATGTACAAAATTTCGAGCTTCTCACTTGTCGGACAAACATCACAGAAAGTCTAATCGAACGCACCCATGTATTTGCGCTTAATGCAGTTCGTGAGCCATGCACAGTATTTATAAGTGTCTCACTTAAACACCCGATTGGTTTGTGATGAACTATTGATTGTGAATTACATTGAATAAGACCTAGGTACATATATATAAATATTTAAAAAATACAATAGAATAGCTTCGTAGCCAAAATTTGCCTTATCCTCACGGCATTGGGCTGAGAGTGAGAGCAAACGCAGAGTTTAACTCCTCATCAAAATTCTCAATTACAATTTCTTTTATCTGTTTCAAATCAAAAGAGATATTTCATAGATAAAAGATTTAAAGAAGGAGGAACATTCGTTTATCGTTGCTCTGAACATCTTGTGACGCTTAATGCTTAAAATGGCTTTTTGGTAAACGGATTGGAAAGAAGTATCACGAAAATATTCAGGCAGCTTATTATATTTCTATAGTTGTACGCAAATGTTGTATGGCAATTGGCCTTGAGATCTCGGTAATCAAGAGGAAAGATAAGAAACAGCGTAGCAAAAAAAACAATGGGGCTTATAATATGAAAAAAAGTAATTCCAAATATGTGAGAATACTCAAAAATTTTGTTAGTTTCCTTGTAATTTGTTACTCTTGTCTACCGTTCAATTGTTATTCTCTCATTTTCACTGACTCATACTGATTGCGTCTCAGTCATGTTTGCTGGTGCTTTTTGTATAGCTACATGTGGAATATTATAACGTATTACTCTATTATACATTAGCTTAAGTTTAATAGTAAAAGAAGAATGAATAACTATACCCGTGAAACAATTAATAATTATTAAGAAATTACGTGTGTAAAACTAATCATATCAGAACGATGTGGTATGAAGAATTATCATACGCGATAAGTAAGTCATTTTTACCGTGATATTTTTCAATAAGGTCAAATACTGATTCTGAGACGAACGTAGAAAGAGAAAGAGAGAGAGAGAGAGAGAGAGAGAGAGATACAGGAGAGAATAAAATAAAAAAGAATCTAACGTACGTCAGATATTTTGCGTATAATTATGGTTTGCCAATTGTATCCATTTGAGATACAATTATTATTTTAGTTATTTCAATTTAAATGTTGCTGCCTTTTCAAATAACGAGCAGCGAATCGCTCGTTTCCCCGGTAGAAAATTACGTACGATACAATTTAAACAATAAAGTTAAGCGTATGCCTTAAGGATTTTATAATTTTGGAAATGAATTTTTGCAGAGAAATAAACTTACACTGAGCTTGTTTCGACTCTGATATAATGACTGTACGAGTTTGCTACGTTATTCTACGTACTTCGTTACGGAGCGAAAAAAAGATGGATAAATTAGAAAACGGTTAAACCACAATCGATTTAACAATAATTTATTAATACCGCTAAAATATACAATAATGGATAACGTGTCTATAATTCTATTGGGTTCTCATTATTACATGAATCATCGACTTACTTACATTGTGCCACTTAACTGTTTTTAAATTTCGCTTTGAAAAAAATAGAAATAAAACGAACGCAGGGCTATCATATCGTCACTACATATTTTTTTTTTAAAAGGGCACAAATCTTATCTATGCGTAAATCATCAAGGCTTTGCGCCTCGCATTAAAAAAGTATATGATAATTTTAATAGTATATACAAGTCGAGTGCGTAGATAAATTCAGGCATTTTTAAAAGATTTCGCTCCCGCCCTTACATCAGTTTACTCGTTCCCCACCATTCTGTACTACAGCATCACTCAAATAATCCCATCGAAGGATGTGCTCGATGATTTATTAATAATTTTAAAAAAGATGAAATTATATTAAATATTCAAAAACCACGTTGAGTCCCAAATTTAGCACCGAGTATTGCTCCTTAAATGTTTCTCTTTGGTCAAGAATAAAAAATTTTTCCTGAGGCAGAGTCATGGGCGGAACTAATCTCTTGGCACATGCGCGTTACGTATTCTATATAAGACAGTTCGTTCTCGTAGAGCCAGATGTCACTTCATGTAATCAATGCAAATCACTAACGTTTGTGTCCCTGCGTGCGCTGATCAGCCACCTATATTGTCTTCACAACAATTAGGTTTTAAAACTTTAATTACAATGTAATTATTATAGAGATACTTTCTGGGTAGAAAAATTTGTTGCCAGACACGTCCGGCAGATTGCTCCCTAGTGACAGTGTTCCGTGACGTCGACGATGACAGACTTCTTCCAGCCGAAGAGGAAGTAGCCAATAGCGGCGCCGAGGACTACGGCGATGCAGAGCCATACGTTATACGTCATGAATATTAACATCAGGAAGTAGGAGAGAACGATCTGCACAATATGCAGGAAGGTCTGGAAGCCGTGCATCCATGAGAACATCGTCGGTCTGTAAGAAGAAAGAAGAAAAAATTGACATTGAATTTCAACAGAATCGATACGGTACAAAAAGATTAAAAGAGGGAGAAAGTAATAAAGATGAGAAGGTCATAGGTCCCACACAGTTATAGAATCCAAATAACATGGAAAGATCCAGAGAACGCAGTGGAGATTCTCATGCTGTAATCTCCTGTATGAATATTTCTGTGGACAGACAGTTTTTCAGTAAATAATTTTACTTACGGCTGCTTGTGGATAACCTCACCGACCATACTAAAAGTTAAAGTTGATTAATTAGTGTGATTCTCGTTAAGCAGCGTGTAACACTTATTATATGTTATCGAAGAACTAATATTCATAATCATATATCTCTTCATACTTACTGCACAACCTGGTTGTCCTCTGCAACAACATTCTTCTCTTGGGGCATTGTCACACTTCTATACTGCAACGCGTTGTATGTTTTCCAGAAGAGGTATTCACGATAATATTTGAGGCCTTCGTATAAAGCAGCCATTATCAGTATACCAATGAAAGATCCTATCAGACCACCCACCGACGAAACTTTCCAGCTCTCAAAAAGAACAGTTTCACAGAATCCACCATGGAAAAACATCTGGAACGTATATGGATATACTTTTATTTTCTCTATATTAAATTTACATCACTTTCATTGCTTTATATCAATACCATATGTGAATATAATACATACAGACATTCCATGCATCTCATGACCAGAGCATCCTGTATCATTCGTCCCCATAGCTAAGGAAGCACGGTGATCGTGTGCACCATGTCCCATGCTCGAATGATCCATACCAGCCATAGCTTGATGATCGTGTGCTCCATGACTACCAGAGCCATTCATTAGATGAGCAGCATGATCATGAGACATCTGTTACAAAGGAATATATAAATTTTAATTATACATATAAATTATCATAGACTGCAAGTACATTTCCATATATAAATCCTAACACCAAAAGAAGAACTACCTTCTCCTTGAACACTGTATTTATCACTCTTATCAAAAAAGTATCAATATTACAGTAAATTCTCCTCTGATCGACGGATGCACACACTGCTGTTATCCGATGAGCTAAAGCAAACAGGAAAGGAGGAAAGTAATAAAGTACACAGTGGTTCTCCAACACTAAGAATGCAATTCTGATTAATGAATGAGTTTACTGTTTACAATAAACATAATCATTTCACCTAGTCTGTATCCAACAACTATGTTGGTTAAGCTAATACTGAATTGTACAAAGCCAACAGTCTTTTGAATTTATGTTACTTTCTACAGGCTCACATTAGAGCCTAGTGCGTTACTACATTAAATACTAAAAGCTGATTGGCAGAATCTAACTGTGGTAGGGATAAGCGGTTCCCACGTGTTACCGACAATCTACAAGTATCATTACATACAAGTGCATGATAAATTTCTTATATATTTTGTCAAAATGTGGTTTATATATATATTCACACTTAATATTATTTCATTATCTTTTGCAGCATGTATCAAGGACCTGTTGATTGATAACGTGATTAAAAAAACAATTACAAACAGTGTAAATGTTGCAATTCTCTTGCAGCTTCGAAAATAATTAAGCCAATTTGTTTACGTGGCGCAGCCACATTCTCGTTACGAGAAGAAAAGAGAACGCGGTTGGTAACAATGTTGCCGCAAAAAAATACCGACTAGACAAACTTTCTAAACTTTATTTCCTCGGGCTGACTTTTGTCCGCTCACTGAGCATTCCCTGCGATATTTATATTGCATAGCTCAAGATCCCATTTTGTAGACAATTCGACTTCGTATCATTCTCATATCTTTATTTGATGAAGCATTGTAATAGCCATGGTGGGTGCTTTGATTTCTGTCCCGTAAAAGAAACGTAAGTATTGAATTACTGCACAGCATTATATTGTATTCTTTTTTAGTATGTAAAACATTCCAATTTCTTCAATTGGTTGAATGAATATTTATCATTTTGACGATATCGAGTATCTTTCGGATATTTGAATCTCATAGAAATATTATCCAGAGCACTAAATATGTATCTGTTGACATTTCCTGTAAACTCCAGTCGTACGTAATTCACAATAGTGATTAAGCAGAGGAATCATTGTCTACGTATTGTTTTTTTCAAACACCAAGTCGATAAAGAATGACGTTACGCCAGGAATTTACCCCGATATATAGCAGCTAAGAAACACGTGTTACCTTCGATTCTCCAATAACGTATCCCAGTCAGCGTAACGTGTTACAGAATTACAGGTAATAGGATGGAGAATAAAAAAGAAGTGAACCCTTTGTTATTTGAAGGTGAACCAATCACCAAAAAAATCCTCTTTCCATTAGGCTCTGCCCTCAAATTTCAAAGATATTAAAAGCAAAGAAAAAGAAATCCAACAGATACTGACTAGTCATCGTACAGTGGTTCTCAATTAATGAACATTAATTAACAAGTAGAAAAAGAAATTGAACTGAATGTGAATGCAAGTAATAGTTACACTTTTAATATAAAAATACATTGCAACTTATTTTTTTCAGGGTTACAGTGCATTTTGATAAGGCTATCAGTAACAGGATTATCTTGTATTCGTTACAGAATGTAAGTGAACAAAATATTTTTTTTTTCAAGTAACATTCATTACCGTCTTGTACCAACTACGAGTCTTATTGGCGAATTGAACTCATGTTAGTTCCGGGTAGTCAAGGATTCTCATTAGAATTATATGCCATATTGTTGTCTTTTAACGTTCTATTATCACGTATGGACTAAAGGCAGTCACGTTTTGCCAAGTAACATGAGACTGTGGTCGACGAGTGAAAAACTGAGACGATAATGAACGATAAACTTGGATCGTCTTTCCTCTATATGTTTTTATCTCATTGTTAACCTTACTTTTTCTTTTCTATTCCTTGGAATAAAAAAAAAACAGGAAAATGTGGCTGCACCGCGATAAGACGACGATACTCGTGTTTGTGCAATGAAAACGGAAACGGTGCTGAAAGTATTACTTGAAATAACAGAAAAATTAAGGATTCCCAGAAAACTTCATTTTAAGTATATAAGAAATTTTTACACATAATTTATCGACTGTTGCTTTACCCAATTATCTATATATATCCTCCCGGACAATGTTCGTTGACAGTGGTGGTAACTTCGTCAAAATCATCGTCGCTGTCGTCGAACATTGCCACGAGAGCGACATCGTCGATACCATCGCTACAACTCTTGCCAGCCTGCTGCCTCTTCTTCGATATATTAATTATCTTCATATATTAATATATTGGCAACGGCTGCTGCAAGACCCACGAAGAAGGAGACGGCGGAGGACGCGACGACAGCAGCGACGGCAAAGAAGACGAGAAAAGCAGCAAAGAAGAAGCAGCAGGCTGGCAAGAGTTGTAGCGATGGTATCGACGATGCCGCTCTCATGGCAATGTTCGACGACGCGACGATGATTTTGACAAAGTTACCACCACTTTCAACGAACGTTGTCCGGGAGCAATCACCCAAAAAGTAAAGGCATTGTCTGCAAAGAAACGTCGAGACGGCGAGAATATATATATATATATATATCGGCTTCCTAATTATATCTAGGAATCCCCAGCATTTCCGGAATGTTTCATTAGATTTCCACTATTAAATTATCTTATTATGGCTCAACAAAAGCTGCTCTTCTTATGAATATAAAAACTCATAATTTTTCAATTTCATCTCTTCCAAATCAAATTGCCATGTTTGCACAAGAATCGATGGTGTCTCTCACGAAAAAATTGACGTATTTCTAACTGATAACGATATCGCGCTATGAAGTTTGAAAATAAAAAGGTATCTCTTCAGCTGGCTTCTTATCACATGACAATTAAATTCAAATGTTCACCTCTCCATCAGCCAGCTCCTGGTCATTAATTATATATTTATACAATTGTGAACCTCGAATTCGCCTACGAACTGGATCTTATTGGTTTCAATTGACTCAATAACGTAGAATCATATTTAATTACTTCAGCACCACGTAGCACAAAGGAATCGTGTTTCTAAATGCATACACTATAATATATTTATGCGTACAATATTTAGGTTTAGATTTAACACTAGACGTACCATCGACCGGTCATTTGACCGCTTTAAAGCCAAAAAAACGTTTATCAAAAATTGTCCGTATGTTTAGTGTTAAATAATTACTGATATTAGGTAATATAAAATATCGAGGATAAATAAATAGACAAGGACTGGTAAATCCTTCAATAATGACTTAACTATAGTACTCGCTACGGTATTCTTATCAAGCCATTATGATAATCGATGATAACCATTTCTAAAAATTCATTGAACCCCGAAAAGATTATCGAAAATTGCTTATCGATATTGTCAAGATATTTATATCGGTTAAATAGACTTTATCTATATATTTATAAACATAACAAATTCTAAAGACACGTTTTTTATTCTGGAGTTGCATTCAAAGATGTGCGTAATCTCTGTTATCAAAAAGTCTTAACGATCTGATAGAGACTCTATTCGTTCCGCGTGTCAAATTAATTTAGTGACCATAACAAATGGGTCATTAGTTTTAATAAATTTTTCTAAAGACATTAACGATCTACCATATATGCAATACTGATTAGAGTTTTATAATCGATCAAAGGGATATACAGATACGCGAATTGCTTGGGAAACAGCTGTCAGGGTGATACGTAAAGATCGATAATAATGAAACGACGCAATGTCGATCCATGGTATTGAATTTTAAATAATTTTTGTTTTACAAGGTGACAAGAAGATCCATCGAATTTTACATAAGTTTCAGGATCTATATAAATATATGTGGAGATACGTAATGCTAGATATGTATGAATAAGTCAATAGTAACGAACTCTCACCTTTTACAATGTTTGAGGTTATGTCACGTTAAAATGTCAATTATCTTTACACAGCTGGCCGAGATTAATTTAATCTTCTGTAACGTTATGTACGCTTGAAAATCTCTTCCCAATAGAGCACTACTCACGGATCCATTAATGATGAAACACAAGCTACTTTCCCATATGTACCAATCACCATGGACTAAAGAAACTAGAAAGATGGCAGCGTGCTGTTTGACATTTTGAAGGAATTTATCGGACGGTAAGTCGATCAAAGTTAGTTCCTCATAAGAACGGCAGGTGTCACCATTTAGCGCGCTCAAATTCGACAGAGTTTATCGTGAGATAAAAGCTTCCAGATGTACGATACTAGAGGCGCTGTTGCTGCTGGTATTAAAATTTTGTAAACTAGTGGACCTATCTTAGTACAGTGTAATCATGCGCGGTAAATATCTCAGTTGTGTTCAATTTGCAACTGTCAAACTGTAGAGTGTGATAAAGTCTGCAGAAAGAAATTCGCGATGTCGTTTATGCCACTGTGGCCAAATTTGCAGCCCAGAGCGACCGATCCATTGTGGTTCTACGCGGATAAGCCCTGCGACGACGAGAGCGAAGTACTTGCTCTGGAAACGGAGCATCAGGCGTGGGTAATGTTTGTTTTTTTCGTTTCTCCTGTAAAAATACGACGTTCCAATTAAAATGTCCTTTAATAAACTCTATCGTATTCCTGTAGAGAGAACACCTAAAAGCTGAAGGATGCGATCACATTCCAATTGGAAAATCAGCCAGTGATGTAAGTATAACCTCAATTTTGTTTCCTCTACTTGTCACTTCTTGTACTTTCTATTAATTAAAGAATAGAACAAAATATTACGTAAACATATTGCTTCAAAGGGAAATCGTCACGGTAAGCATCGAATTATCTGAAGCATTATTTTTTTTGGCAAATATCTATATGCACGATGCATCCTTCACCCATATGTCATCCGCGTGTCGCAGGTTGCATATCGTCAGGCGCCATACATTAACACCGCCTAATTTACATTACAATGACACTAAGAATAAAATACTAAAAATGTGCCAACATCACGAAATAATTTGCACTGTCACTGCGATTTCCGTAAACAGTTATGTTGATCGATAGCGATTCCTTTCTTTTTGAAATTTCGAAACGAACGATAGCGCGATTAGCTAAGAACGAAATTTCTCTAAATTACCGCAGTTTCGTGGTTCCGAGGAGGAGGAGGAGGAAGAGGAAGAGGAGGAGGGCGAGGGCGAGGAGGAGGAAGAATCGGATACCCACGAGGACGAGGAAGAAGAATTGGATGAAATCGATATGGAAGTGAGCTACTCTCATCAGCAACAAAGATCCAGTCCAACGGACACTGTCACCGATCCCGTCTCCATAAGAATGGTCAACGTCCACACCACCCGTTTTTCTTAAACCTAGAGTGTGCCTGCGCACTTTTCTCTCTTCTCTGTGTCTTCTCCCGTGGATGTTCCTGGCAACTGGTACAGACCAAGAGACGTAGGCAATTAGCAGTAAGCAACATAAGTTCATTTAAGCAATGGCCCATAGGCGTCCTCTGGAAAATTGTTTCTATACCGACTGGCAGAGTGGAAAAATAAAGAATTTATTTATGATTACATATGAGCCTCGGCACGTTTTACCATGGAGATGTACTTCACGACGAGGAACCTCGGTTGCAGCTAATTCACTCCACTACCGGGCATTCCTATAGAGTACAGGGGCATGTCGGACGTCTGGAAAAAAAATATGTCGATTCCCCCCCCAGACTCCGAGGACGTCCTGACGTCTCTTTTCTCTGCGCTATACTTCATCAGTCCCATACGAAATTATCCATCCTCCATGCACGAGAAGCAGATGCACACAACTATCAATGCACACGTTGCGAGTGGTCAGCATTTTCAATGTGCTCCATGCTGGGTCAAGAACCCGCACAATATGCTTTTAGAATGACTGGGACTTGTTACGTGTGATAATCATTCTCAGAGTATCATTTGTCTCTCTGCAGTTCATTTGGATCGAAGCAAATTCAACGAGAAAGTCACCTTTCATTCGTACTGCTGATTCTTTCATTTCCAATTAGTACCACTTTCTGCACCGTCAGGCTTGCCGTTTGTGTAACGGTTCAGTAATATATTTTTTTATTTAATATTTTATTATTACAACAGATGCGAACAGAATCCCAGGATCCTCTACCCTTTCGAAGATTCCTTTAAGACGTAGGACCTTGCATCGACTCGACCGGGACACTCTGTATACTCTCTACTAGGTGCACGAAGTATATATACCTATATTCTTCTCGCTGACTCTCTCAGCGAGTAACTGAAGTAAAGCCAGGTTGGTGCCCCCGCTAGGGTGAACGAACGGGTACGCTCAAGCAAAAGCGAACCCGTGTGCTTCCTCGCGTTGCACACCGGCCTCCGCCAGTACCCACCGTCTCTGACGTCATAAGGGATAATTGCTAATGTCAAAAAAAAAAAAAAGAGAACGAAATATCGGCCAAGTTTCCAGAAGGAAAGCTACCGGTGAAAAGGTAGATGGATAGCAGAGGCAAAGTTACAGTCGGTAAATGGTTGGTATAGAAAATATTTTATTTTTCCAATAACATTCCAAAGACAGTACGAAGAAGCTCGCTGCACTTCGCTGAGATGAGTCTCACGCGATTAACCCTGAAATATTTGTAATTTTCATATCCAAGTCATCCGCCATCAAGCCGAACAAAGCAACGGAGAATCGCAGCACGGTGTGTCGAAGGTCGATTTGCCAAATAGAGAAAATACTGCTCTCGGAAGTCGCTCTCAGTATCATGGAATCTATGGAATCCCTCTAGTCGTCCTTCTGCGTCGATGCATTCCCGCAGCGCGTATTCACCAGGAGTCAACGAGGATGACCATTCTCCTGTTCAATGGAAACTCTACGTAGATCCGAATAGACTACCGGGATGACTGTATATACCTGTCGTCAGGTACTTATCTAATCTAATATCACCAGTCGCTGACCTACCTCAGGAGAAATTACATTTTAAGAATACAATAAATTCAAGGGTCGCTGTACGCTGAATCGGAGTCCAAAGGGGGATGACGTTCTCGATGCCAGAAGTCATCTGCGCGAAGGGGACGAAGAAGGACAAGCTTGAACAGTACCATATTCTTATGGCGAGTGCGAGGGAGACAATGGCACTCGTAGAGAAAGTAGAGAGTGAGAGAAAGAGACAGTGAGAGTAATCGTGCAAGAAACGTAGGAGGGATAGCGCCTCTGTGTCCACGAGGTGGGGGGACGGCAGAAGCGAGAGAGGGGTGATAGCGCCTTCGTAATGGAGAGAACACGCTAAGGGAGAGAGAGTGGGGCTCGGAGCCAGAGGAAACGGGACGGGTTCGGGTCGGCGGTGTAATCCAAGAGAGAACACGGCGCAGCTACAGCAGGAAGAGGCGCACGAGCAAAACCCGGGACTTCGTCGTGGTTCCTAGTCGCCGGCGCTCAGTCGTACGCGCGTTTACAAGCACGACACGCGGGTTGTGGCTGCCCTCGTTGCTCTAGAGAGTGACGCCGCGCACGTGCCCCTGTGTCTGTTAAAGGGAACCGGGCCCGACGACGATTTACGGAGACGGGATGGTGACACTGCTTATCGCAACGTGATTGTAACAGTGACAATACCCCATTTATTCTACAAGGTGACTATCGCAACTTCTTTCACCTGTGAACTATCGTGCGGTGTGCTTTCGTATTCTGTCTTCTTCACCCGTGTCATTTGTGTCGCAATTTATATCGTTCTTTGGTGTAATATCTGATATATTTACATCTGGTGAATTGTCATTGTAGTTGCGCTACCAGTGACTTCGTGGTGCATCTCTCAAGAGACGTGGAACTCGATTGCCCGTGATTTCGTATTGGAGCTGGGCAACTCGGACTGAATTTTATTCTCAATCCCATCCAGATGTCACGGATATATCGGCTGCCGGTGAGTGCGTGTTATTTTTATTTAATTTATGATGCACTCAAGCGATACAATGTTTCACGAAGTCGTGACACAGAAGGAGTATGGTAATCGAGGGTAGAGGTTAGTGAAGAAGTGGAAAAATATGCTTATACTCGTTCGCGCAATTTAATTATTCATTTTTCATGGTAACCCGACGATTTTAACGTGGCTACTTTTCAGAGTAATTTCTTTATTTTTTACATCAATTCTCAGCTGTTTTCTCTTTCTCGTGGCAATCTTTACGGTGCTTCGCGTACACTCGGGCATTTAACGCGGTACGTTATGTCGGGCAGTTTCGTTGTCGTAAAATCATTTACGATTTTACGTAAAGTCAGAGAAACAAAAGTGGCCTCTTCTGGGGTACCAAGGGCGCTATTATTTGCGCGGGAATCTTTAACGGCTCCGCGTACCAGTGAGGAGAAATTGGGAAGGAAAGTGCGAGAGGTGACTATGTCGGAGAGAGAGAGAGAGAGAGAGAGAAAAGTCAAGTAAAATGATCCCGGGAAAAATCTAGTAAGCTCATGATACTTAATAAGCTCAAAATCGAGTAAGACCGTAAAGGGACTTTTTCCTCGTTTCCTGTCTCGAAAAATTGTACTCCAAGTAGACGGAAAGAAAACAGTGGCATGTAAAGAAATTTTTTTTTGATGTTAATTTCAATTTTTTTTTTTTAGTTTATTTTAAAAAAAACGAAGAATCATTGTGATACCGTAAAGGCATCGTGTATACTGGACACTCGGAGTTAATTTGGTTTTATGAAAAATGGAATGAGCATCCGAAAAACTTGGCACTTCTCCCACTACCAGTAACGCACATAGGTAATACCAATGAGCAACCGGGGTCTTGCGTACCCTGTGCGACCGAGTAGGCGCATTATCGAGCATCGTTGGGTCCAGGTTAAGATAGAGCGAGTGGGTAATGCTGTACTGTTTGCGGCGGCCCTGCGGGGTCTCTGACCGCCCGTCCGCGCCTCTCAACTCTCAAGTCGAGTCGACTCGACTTGATTTGACTTCGACTTGACTCAAGCTGACTTGACTTGGCCGAACCGAGAGCCGACTGGTTCCTTCGAGTCCTGGGGCTTAGCCAGAGGCCGGACTTATTAGTGCGACACCTTAGATGAACATTGGGAAACGAGTATAATCGTAAACCGGGAAATCCTGGAAAACCTCTCTCCAGGATAGCCTTTGGCGTTCTATGTATATATATATATATATATAGCATATCCAGATCCTAGCAAAGGAGACCCGGTACTCCTGGTGAAAGAGTAAAGACAGAAAGGAGTGAGCCGAAAAAAGGTAAAAAGAAAAGATTAATCAAGTTTACCGGTTTATGACCACACCCTATGACTTTGCTTTCGTACTTTGACTGTTTTTTTTTTTTTTTTTGTAATTTAGGCCAAAATTCGTTTCCGCGTCTCCTTCGCTAGCTGGGGAAGCTTTCACCAGGTGCTGGGAGTCTACGAAGACTCTTGGACCTAGTACCCTCGTGGATGTCTGACTCGATGGGGATATACCTACTTCGATAGGGCTTAATATTATAGATTTAGCGGCTAGCGTCGACAATGCGATAGGCCAGACACGGTAAACATAGTTGAAAGAGAGGATGAAGGTATTCGGATGTATTCATTTTGTATTTGCACAGACTGTACGTGGGTTACGTAACGTCGCGCGGAAGTTTAATTAGCTTAGGGTGATGCTGCACAGTGCTTATGAAAATTCCAAGATTTAACGGGGATCCTATTAAAACGAATATCCAAGAGTCCGATCCTTTCACCTGCTTTTATTCGATACCTATCGATCGACGCGTCTGACCTGTCTGCGCGCGTTTCCACTTGTCCTACCGTAACGGCTCGCACTACTTTTATGAGCTCCGACATTTGTTTGTCTCCGAAGGGCCAAAGTTATTTCACAAAATCGATATTACGAATTCCCCTTTTTTTACGTGGAATTTAAAAATGCAGTTATACCCATCCCACAAAATGTACTGACGATAGTTGACAGACTTGTCTGTTTAATAATTAGTGATGCCCGGGAGGGGGTCTGTTTTTGGAATTTAGGATTTTAATTTGACATCGCTAGAGTAAAATAATAATTTTCATCTGGCAGCCGACGTCACTGTATATCCCATTCACAGTGGATGCTGTCTAGATATTTGAATATGCAAAGTACACGAAAAGGGATGCACTTTACGGTCACCCGGTATTTCGCGCGGTTATGCACATGCACGTATAGGGACACGCGTACTCGCGCACACCTAGTCGGCCCCGCAAGAGCTTTATAATGCCCTGCAAGAAACGTGGTGCATTGACCGCGGTTGACCACACGTCATCGAATGAGTGACGTCACGACAGCGCCACAAGACGATACGTCATCCGCGCAATTCCGAGCTCGCGGCAAATTATATTTCGAGAAACGAAGCTTCTCCCAATTTCTCAATCTTTGATTAACGTACTTTCATTAATTTCCAGTAGCCAGTCGGTCAGTGGATTTTATGTTTTGGCGCGAACTGAAGCGACCGTGGCGCCACCTGTCGATCAAACGTCGTATCAACCGGACAATCTCATCGCACAGGGAATTTCAGTTTACTCTTATAAATACGTTGGCCAGCGCATGTCTCGTCGATGCCTAATGTATATACCGTGGGGAAAATAGTCAATGGGGATTCAGTATCTGCTCGTTGTACGATACATGACTGTTTATGCGATTGCATCGGAGTGCAGAGGCAGCGAGAAAGTCCTGGCAGCTTTCTCCAGGTGGGTTAGTTTGCACCACGGGTCAGCAGGCACGATGCATTAAGAGCACGCCTTGTTTCGTGAGTACGAGAGCGACTTAAAGGGCGTATATCTGTATGGGAGAGGAGATATTGGAGAATTGTGAGTGCACGAAGAATTTCAATAGGCAATGAAAGGTGATCGATATGAAACGTAACCCGGCAAAGTCCAACCCTAAGGTGAGAAAGGAGGTAAAATATGATTTGACTTTAACTTTTTTGTTGTTTCACAGGAAATAATGAAAAATCAAGATGATCAAGGCGAAGGCTCGTTAACGTCAGACATTTTTAAATGACGCGTGAAAACAAGGGTGACATTTCGTAATGGCCAATGAGCAGAGCTGCGGAGCCCGTCGATTTCTGGTAATTTCTAATTGAGCGAGAAATCGTCAAGTTTAAGTCTCGATCGGGATTCCGCCGCGATGCCTAAAAGGTAGACTATTGTCGATGAACACAGTACACAGTAGGATTCGCACGTACGTTAATTGTATTTGGATGAGGACGTTGAGGGAATGAGTCGAGGGACGGAGAGGGGAACGACGGGTCTAATACGTAACGAGCGTCCGACATGATAATCGCGGGTGGGAGTTGGGCGAGGGGTAGGCAGCCGTCGCGTGGCTCGTTTGCGTTACGTTAGGCAATGCGTACACTCGCATTCGGTAACATTGGCCCAAATATTGGCCAATGGCCCCACAAGTTGTCGCACTTGCTGGCCTACACTTTTCTGACTCACAATTCGGCGACTCCGAACTAATACGAGGCGTCGGGTGTCGTTGACTGACACTGGCCTACTATACGTGCGTTAACACCTGCCGCTTTGAAAAGTAGTAGGAAGGTCGTAAGGTGAAAAGTGAGAGTGAGAGTAGAGCGCGACGTGTGGCGTAAAAAGGAGTCGCGGCGTGGTCGTCGGCCTGACTTCCAAAAGGCTTGGATCGAGAGAGAGAGAGAGAGAGAGAGGGGGGGGGGGGGGGAGAGAGAGATACGGAGGG
>JARQTC010000032.1:73060-89455 GCA_030142495.1 Cephus runcator | reverse complement strand
CCCCCCCCCCCCCCCCCCCCCCCCCCCCCCCCCCCCCGAGAGAGATACGGAGGGAGAGAGAAGAAAGATCGGTAAACAGAAAAAAAATATTTTTCGATTAAATAGCAAATTTCGAACTCTTGCTTAACGACGTGGAAATCGATAACGAACTTTTCAAGGACGTTACTGGAATATGCTAGCAAAAGGACGAAAGGTGCGTTCCTCTTTAAAACGCGGCCTAAGGCCTTCCTACCCGAGGACATTCGTAATACGAAGGACTGCTGCATGATATTTTGCCGTCTTGTCAGGTACCTTAGGGTAGTTTTCCCACCGTTTACTTTTTCGCGTGTAAAAAAAAAAAAAGATAAGGGAAATGGGTCGTTGATGTCGGTGGTGTGTTATTTATATATATATTTTTTTTTGTTTTTTACTAATTAACGCCGTTGCCAAAATGGCGTCTTGAAAATTTTTTTCTCAATCGTTTCGTTTCAATCGTACACAAGTCGGTTACGGGCGATCGAGTCATGCTTGTGTCTTCGTCGCTATATTGGGAAGTGCCTATTAGAAAAAAATGTACTGTACGAAAATAGCCGTAAAGACAAATAACGAATCGGCCAACATTACGACGACCGCTGCGCTCCGAGCGTTCTCGGGTTCGTGATTATTGTTATCTGTATATCGATTCAAGGTCGCTCTTAGCTGTAATAGCTCGCGTTACGCGAGTCTCCTCATCGGCCCAAGTTCACTCGAGGCCCAAAGGTCCCAATATATGTCACGGCAAGTCATTGGCTGGACCTTGACTGTGCGCCGCGGGCGGGCCCTCCCGCGCACCTCAGGACCCCCGAGCAAATATTAGGAATTTTGCTTTGAATCTCGACGGTTTTTCGAGGCCCCGCTCGAACTTCCTCGACGTAAGGCGCGACTCTCCTCGCTTCTCTCTCTAGCTTCGACTACCTGTCTCTCTCTCTCTCTCTCTCTCTCTCTCTCTCTCTATTTCTATCTATCCTTAACGATGCGAATTTTCTGATTGGTTACAACCTCTCGATTTTAGCCACACTTTCCCTCTCGCGAGGCCCCATCTTACCGTGGGCCCAAAATCGAAAAGTTTCTTTAACGGATCCGCATTATCGCAATTCCTCGCTACTATTCTCCGCTGCCCGCTTTCGGTGCCTTTTTCCCGCGGTCCGGCCGTGACAGGGCCCCCGTCTTCCGCTGGCAAGGTCGCGGCCACTTGGCGAGTTTGCTCTTTCCAGATTTTCCAACGCGACGAAAATAACACGGCGCCCCGTATCTCCGATCAATTAAACGCGAAGTACCTCGCGAATCGGGAAACACGGGAAAGTCTCCCGCTGCCGGCGGGAGATGACGGTTACGCGGTAGCCGCTTTAAAAAAGAAGACTTGCACTTTCGTTAGAAAGTCAAGCTGGAGGGGGAGTAGCTATGGGATCGACAAGTGAAAAGAGTGGCAGGGGAGAGTGTAACCAGCAGTGCTACCAACGGTAACGAACACAAAGACCCGCAATGGCATCGTGCCACAGGTCCCAGTAAGTAGACAAGGAAGAAAACAGGCTTTGGGCCCTGTCTGACCAAGCTCGGTCTCTTACCACTATAAGTCATCCGAACTATCCTCTCGTACCACTCAGTCCCAGTAGTATCCCGTATATACAAAAAAAAATCGCATAAACCATAAGCTGGTTTACCGTAAAAAGTAATTTAAAAAAAAAATTAATTTTTTCCAAAAAAAAAAAACGTATGACGCAAAAAAAAATTTTTTTCCCCTCCAAAAACATTTTCACCCATCTCCCGTACGCGTATCTCGCGTAACCTCAAATTGAAAAAATTATACGCTCTCCCCCCAAGGGAACGATGCGTAATAAAGAGCAAAAGATCCGAAAAAAAAAAATCCTTGCTTTCGGTACACAAAGCGACGGCCCGTTCGCGCTTACCCAGAGAATCCAGCATGCGTATGGCCCTCGTGCGTGATCGTGCGGCTTCGTTCGGCCCGTGTGCATGCTCCGGCCCGTGTCCCTCAGTCGTGCATGTACGCGCCAGCAAGCATGTATGAGTCGGTGGCCGTGGCTATGGCCTTACGGCTACCCCCACCACCACCACCATCCACCCGGCTCCTATCTCCCCCCTTCTCCTCCTCCTCCTCCTCCCGCCGTCGCCTCCTCCCAAGTGTCTCTCTCGCCGAATCGCACCGCGTATACCGGCCGCGGGTGCGAGCGAGCCCGCAACATGCGCGTTCGTCCAGGAGAGAGCGAGATGCCACGCTATACTGTCCCGCCGAGTGTCTAACCTAGGATAGTGTTTAGCGGCGGCTGCTAGCCTAGGCGAACCGAGAGTTGCCGCTCAGAACGTTCAGTGTTCTTTCGCGCGGCCAAAGACGCAAACGTGCAAATTCTCTACGTTACTCTCTCGCGTAACGCGTATGTATCTATATCCTATGTACGCTTTAGTGATTGATTTATTTTACACGTATATATATATATATGTGTGTGTATCCAGCAATTTGAAATTTTTTTGATACATTTTTAAAAAAATTTTTCACTTTTTTTTTTTATTTTAATTTTCTACTATATACTTTTGTTATGACGGCTTTTCTGACGAAGACTTCGGAATACATGACGATACGTCGTTTAGCGCGTAACGGATGATCGTGCCTTTGGTGTAAGAGCACGCGACTTGTGAGTGTCATAAATGAAAGTGATGAATTTTCATGGGAATTGCATGGGGATATATGTATACATAGTATTATATATATATGTATACGTGTATACTGAACGTGCATTTTTTTTAACGTACTTACCGTACATTGTTATCGTCAATATCAATGTGCTCCGTGGGAACGGGAGAAAGATTGATTTTCAAAAATTGCCAATTTTCTTCTTTTTTTTTTATATATCCTCATCTCCGCGACATTGAAGTTACGGATACGAGGATCGCGCAATTGGCTTTGAGTTTGACAGTTTCTTTTTGTTTCCTTCTTTTTCAGAAACGTCTCGCGGGTTTTCGTCATTGACCGTGTAACGTTGATCGTGAATTAAAAAAAAAAAAAAAAAAGCAGCGTGGACGAAGTTTTAATGCGATATCTATTATAAAGTCAGTGAAAGCGACGGGGATAAAGAGAAAGATGAATAATAACAACAATAGTAATAATAGAGATTTCTTATCGTAAAGCCCAAAAGACACTTTTCATTTCTCTTGCTATATTTCTTTGTTATTTTTTCAACTTGTCATTCGTACTCGCCGCTCGTGGTGCTTCGCGTTCTCATTGGTCAAGAATCGCGTACGTCTTTACTTCAACGAACGTGAATATAAATATATAAACACGAGGCTCGAGCGGGACGACGTTATTGTTTACAGCGTGACGTAAGACCCTCGGTTGCATCTAAAATCCCGGTAGAACCCCGTGCACTCGTACGTATTGCGAAACGCGATGTAAAAACATTTTTGTCCAATTTCGCCAATTGTTTGAAGAACCGATCGCTCCATCGTGGCCGAAGACAACAAACGCGACTGTTTTGTAATCGGCTGAGAACCTGTCACTGTGCAAAAGTGCGGCATGAGAGGAGTAGTATAGTGCGACTACTGTACCAGGGAACGTGAAACTTTCTGGGAGACCCCGGTGCACTGTCATTCAAGTTTCGGGGCCACACTTTGGACCCCATATGCGACAGCACTGCCTTTCATTAGGTTATAAAAAGAAAGAAGGTAAGACCGCAAATTTTTCGTTCCTTAAGAATAACGTATTTACAAGCTGAAATTCATCAAGCTGAAGATCATTTTTCATATGAAATTTTTTTTTTTTTTTTTTTTGACAAATTACGTAAAATAAAAATATTAGGTCAGCGTCCTTAAACGTCGTTGAAAATACGACGCGCGTGTTCGTTGCTCGTCGATAGGTAAAACGTGAAACTTTGCACTTTTGTAAAAGCCGATAAAGTCATTGTATAACTGACGGGGACGAGTCACGTTTCTCAAATCGACGAAACTACTGCAGCTGCTCGACGGGCAACGTGGCCGGTCGGGTATTCGGTGGCGACGAGTATCGTGATTTGCGTAACGTTTGAAAAGGACGTGGAAAAGCATTGGTGATGCGAAAGGAGAGAAAAGGGATAAAAAGGAAAAGGCACGAGTTCAGCGATTAGAAAAAAATGTTTGGTTATATTCTGTACTCGCGAAATCTGGGTCGTGTCCACCGTTTATGAATGAACCGATGTAATACGCTGCTGGGAACCGAAAGGGAGATGGGAGACGTCAGGCGCGACTGGGAGCGATAAGGACAGAGCGGTCAAGTAACGCTAAACACACTGTACCATAACCCTACAATGATCGCTTGTAGTCGAACGTTAAAATCACGTAGGCGAAATATTCACTAGCTCACTACGCGTGCACTGTAGTTTGGTTGGGTACAGTTTGATTTTCACGTTTCGCCCGGAGTAAACACAAACGCACTATAGACTAATCCGGCGCGCTTGCGTTGAGCGTAGAATAAGACGCAGCTATACTTATTAAAAGTATTTTAAGTCTAGGCCAAGCTTCGGCCCTCGGATCCTACCTCCTCCTGTACATAGTTCCCTACCCGCCGTTGTTCTCTGGCCGTGATTAGTATAGCAGTGACTACCGACGGTACAGTCATGGTATAATGGTAGTTATGTAGTATAGAGAGCATAAGAGAAGAGAGTGAAGTCAGACCTCTCTTCGCGCTAATATAGTTAAGAGGTTTAGTAGCGACTCTCTCACTCACTCGCTCACTCACTCACTCTTACTGCCAGTAGCCAAGCTCGGTTACGTGGCGGCCTTGATGGGCCAGGGCCGAGGGCCAAAACTATCAGTCGCCTACGCTGTAACGTAACTACGGTATAGCAGTGTAGCTCTGATATACGGAGATTGATAGGAAAAAGTCATAAGGGCCCCGCTTAGCCTTGTATTCCCATTCGAAGGTTTCACGGTGTACAGCATCCGTTTCAATATGGGTTAAGTTCGTCCGGTATAGATATTTTAAGGTTAGGGCAGCGAGGACGATGGTAGAGTAGGCTTCCCCTTGTGCCAGGAGGTGACTTCATCAGGAGTCCTTAGTACCTTTTGCCAACTCGATTAATATTCCGAATGGACTCGTCTAGGAGTATATTGGAAATAGTTTGGTATTTCTGGAGGTTAATGGTGACCCGGTATGTTAGTCTGAGGTAGAAGAAATATACGTGTATGGTTATATATATGTATATATAGGTATATTTTGTGAACGTAGGTAATGACGTAGGAGGAGGGTTAGGGTAGTCGCCGGGGACACCTGTTACGTCGTGGCACTATAGGTTAGGTTATTTACCTACCCAAAGGAAGAGAAGGAAGGCGAGTGGCAGGTAGGGTTAGGTTCGAGAGACGTATGTAGAGTTGGTAGTCGGTTTGTTGGTCTCTCGGTCGTTCCTCGGGTGGGACTGTCGGGTGAGACGGAGGAGGTGGCGTCGGCGTCGATGTGAACCACGGACCTTGAGATCCCGGACGGTAAAAGTAAATGACCTCAAAATACGTAATGAGCGCTGGATGTGACCTATCCTCCGGTCCACCGGGTCTGTGAACCCAAATTGGGACAGAGCCTTGACTTGGGCATTGGCAACGCCTCCTCGAGATCCCTCGGATACGTAGCCGACAGATTTATACGGGACCCAAACGGTATTCCGAAATAACTTCTCTACTGGCAGTCCGATTATTATTGGGACTCGTTATCTGTCTGTTTTAGCTCGGGCCCCACGCTCCCTACCAGGTCTTGTCCTTCGGACGTGTCGCTTGGGCCAGTCTCGAGTATTCGTTATTGGCGACGCTCGAAAAGACTGTCGGTAAAACAGGGGCGGTTTACGGCGTACGGGAAACCCGCACGTGGATGTGGCAATGCCGTGCTGCTGCTGCTGCTCTGGGGCTCGCCCTTGGGCCCAGTCACTGAAAATCCCGGTCAGGGGCCTTAATGGGACCTGGAAAGGGCAGGCATGGATAATATAATCCGATTGCTGGAATTTAATTCAGGGCGACAGGACAAGGGCACCGTATGATGTATACGTTGCTGATTTGACGTAATGCTCGTCACGTTACGCGGCGACGGTGACCGTCCCGACGTCTCAAACTTAAAGTCTAGAGTACGGCGCGCGTCGCGGTTTTCGTTTGTTTGGCATAATCAGCCAACGCAAATACGCTGCCTAACATCACACTTGCAGCGCAATAGCGGAAGGCTGCGATCGTGGAAGGCCGCTGCACCAATGCTATATGATACGTTCGCGTTAACTCCTTGCTTCTCTTTTTATCCCCACTACGAAGCGGCTCTCGTGAGTCTGTACCCCTCCTCTCTCTCTCTCTCTCTCTCTGTCTATCTCTAGCTCTATCTCTCTTCGCCAACTTACTATGTCTGCTCATTCGTCTTTGGTGTTCCATGCTGCTCGCTACGTGGTCTGTTTTATTGTAGAACATTTTTTTTTTTTTTTAACGAAAACCTGAAATTTTTATCCATAACATATTTAATTGACTGTTACGGAGGATTCGAAGCGCCGTTACGCTTTTGCCTTATTAGTACGGATCGTCTTGATACTTTCAAACGCAATTGAACGTTAACGACGGATTTCGGGAACTCCCTTTTTTTAGTGGTATTAATTTTTTTTTAATTTTTATTTCCCCCTTTTTTTGTACATAGCTCCGGTTAATCGACTGTACGGAGCACGGCCGACGGTCGCGGCACTTTCACCAGCTGTACAGGATACGGCACTTTGTCGCCATTTAAAATCACCGCCTAGCGGCGAACCCGGAAACTACGTGACTTTAGGAGAGACGGCACGAGATCCTTCGACTAGTCCGTGAGGTTACGATCGTGTGCACGTTATTGGAATATTTTTTTGAATTTGTTTTATTTACTTCACCCACCCTCCCCCCACTTTTGTACTGGGGCTTTACGGTAGCTACCCCATGCAACGGGTAACGTAATCACGCCAAGGGACTCCTGGACGTTCTTAATCGAGGGTCGAAAAAAAAGGTAGTCTGGATAAAGGATAGAGGAAAAAAAAAATGGCGGGATTCCAGGCCACGGATCTTAACGGATGACGGCCCTTGGCTGCCACCCAGGAATAATTACCGATTCTCGAAGCCGTCACGCTTCCGTGGACAGTGCCACGTTATCTCAGCCAATTAGGAAGCCCGAGGACCCCATTTCGCGAACAGGAATCGGCAACCGTGTCGACGACTCTTTCCGCCATTGGACAAAAATCTCGGAAACGTCCCAACCCATTTTTCCAATACCCAAAATGTCCTACATACCCTTAGACGCTCGACTAGACATTATTTTGTCTCCGTTCGCTATTTTTCTCTCTCTATCTCTCGCGATCCCCCATGGCTACGGGAAAATACGCTGCCTCGCATTTTCCCGACTATAAAAACCCAACCTCAGGATCTGCTGAAATCGATTTCCCTCTTTTGGTCCTCCGTGGATCAGCAGACGCAGCCACGCAGCCGGTACGCCTCGCGGAAAGGACAGAAAGCAGGAAAGACAGACAAAGTAGCGCGAGATGGAGATCTTTGCCTTGCCCGGGGCACAAATCAAGGCCCTTCTTTACTCTCGAAGGCCCCACATGACTCAACCTTATTATTATTGTCAGTTTTATACAGCGTGAGCGTGTACGCGCCTTTACACGTACCCCCCCCCCCCCCCGGCCCCATATGTGTCTGCATGGATGATACAACACACTCACTATTTCCTTTTAGTACGAGTATCTCTATTTCCATCACTGTACGATCTATCTCTCTCTCTCTCTCTGCCTGTATATAACTATATACACACACACATTGATAGAGCGACTAGGAAGTGCAAATCACGAACCTATCACACTACTCGCGGCAAACTCAACTATTCCCACTTCGTCAGGGACGTTTAAGAAGTTATTTTCAACATTCCGCCCCGCTTCGTGTCCCCCCGTACCTCTTAATCCTGATCACTGAACGTCTCGAGGATCACCGAGCATACGGCAGGATAAGGCATCTAAGGATTGTTACCTCAAAGAAAAAAGTGAATGATCCTGTACCGTCGAACTATAGTATCTTCAAATATTGTCCTTTACACGCGATGTCATCGAATTCGTATTGGACGTCTTATTTAATTTGACGCTCCATGACGATTGTTCAATATGGCGTCCGTCGTCTATTTGGCTACCGTCCTTCGTCCCTCGGAGACACGCGGGGATCAGTAAAAATTATTAACGGCAGCAGCAGGGCCGACCTCGTCGAGAATTTTCTACGAACGTCATTACGTTTCTCGGCGCGTCAAGGCCCGTCGGCCCTGAGTGTCATCGAGAAAACCGTAATCGTGCGGGAATAATGGAGAGCGGTTCCTCCTGCTCGTCCCTTCCCGCTCGATTCCTCACGTCCCGCCCGTCCCCTCTTGCGCGACGACGACACAACCAATGATCATTGGCTGGTACGTATCCACGCTATACGTTTGTATACGTACGTCGTGTACGGAATAGATTTGCTCGCTGCTCGGTCGGTAACGTCGCGCTCTGCGCTCCTTGAAAATTCGGATACGGCATCTCGCGGACGAAAGCGTCAAGCTCTGAATGCCGCCGCAGCAATTTGACGTCTCGTGAGATTTCCGCAACCGGAATAGGAAGGTGTCGAGTAACGACTAAGGTTATGGTTCTAGAAGTGCATTCACCCTGTGTACACTGTGTGTAGTGAGTGTGTATCACGGATTAGACACACGCTCTGCTCTGTGGGAAAGAGTGACGAGGAGAGCGTGAGAGAGAGAGAGAGACGAAACCTAGGACTTTCTCCAGAGAGGGAAAGTGAGCACGAGTGAGAGGGTACCTCCACGGATCCACGTTCGTGCCCCTTGCTCTCGCGATTGATTATACTTCTTTCTGACGAGATATCCTTTTTTTTCTTCTTTCTCTTTCTCTCTCTCTCTCTCTCTCCTCGATCTGCCACGGCTTCCCTTACCTACCTCAGTCTCACCACCCCTCGCACCACTGCTCGACTGGCATTTGCTTTCACCGTGACTCCCGATGCACTTTGACTACGGCGACTCTGCGGGGTACAGGGGAAAAAGAAGGTACGAAATTTTACGACGAATAAAAGAACGTGTAAATTAATTTTTCACGTGGTATTTATTTTTTTCAATTTATTCACCCACGCCAGGACGGTTCTCTATATATATAGAACGGGCTGCTGTATTGTCCCTTGTTTGTCGTCGAATAAAATTCGATCGAGTTCCCTTCAAATTTAATTTGCAATAATTTTGACACTGAGTAACCTTACAATGGTCTTGCTTGTATTATGCTGTTATTGTGATTAATCTATGTATACGTTCTTATCAATAGGCTATTTGGCGTGTACAATCATATGGCGATTGGTTAGCGCCTTAGGTCGATTTTCATGATACACAACGATTGATCGTTTATAATCCTATATTCCGTTTCACTTTCACGTTGATCAGGTTGCAATGGGCTTTATGTGCATTTAGTAAACGTACCCTAGTATTATTCGTGACTGGCTATGTATATATTTGTATAATGGCGCTAGTCAATTTTCATTATAATGGCAATCTGCTCGCCTCGCAGTAGCAACTGCGTCACGTGCCTCTCCAGGGTCTCGATTTTTCCGTTACTTTCCTTCACGACTGTCCTGGGCATGTCGTCCGGCAGCTTGATGCTATCCGGCGGACCTGTCGGTGTACGAGAGAACATTAAAGGAGTTAATAAAGAATTTAATAAGTGCGCAAGATACACGTGGCACATTAGTTGCCGGACTTTCCATTAAGTACAGCGGATAAATTTGTATGGCAACGGATCGCGCATGCGCATTGAAATTATATCAATGTCGAGAGTTAAGACAGTAAGCTTATAACGGTGAAATTTTCTAGGCTTATTAATACCACGGGGCAAATCGTACGTACAGGTGGCAGATTATTACGTACGACTTGTGAGACGAGTGGGAAAGATGGCGGCGAAAGGTGACAGGGTGCTTCTGGGTAATGCATCGAAATTGTAACATCAAATTAATCGTGTTAATTTATTGTACGCTGGAAATTCTGTTAAACTTTATAAGTCGGTCGAATGGATATGTATTTCGTAATGAGAGCGAATTGACAGAGAAATAAAAAGCAACAAGCTACATTACGGTAAACAAAGTGTCGACGGTTACTGCGCATGCGCTGGACGAAGTTAAAATTCCGGAAGATACGTCGGAGCTGTCTGGAGTTACGTAATATATATATATATATATATATATATATATATATATATATGGATTTAGCAATGTATTTTGAAAATTTGCATCGGACTAGTTACGCAGTGCAGAAAATAAACAATAACAGCTCCAAGAAGACGCGCACGCCCGTTACACGGGAAACCCGATAGTATCGCTACGTCGGCCATTGGACGTAACTCGTCGGCGATTGACCGTTACGTAATTTGAATTTTGATACATTCCTTTTTACGTTAAAACAAAAGACTGGCCCAAGACAATTTGACGAGAGGTAACACTTGAACGGTGACGCGTACATTCTCCCAGGGTTACGAAAATTTCGATAGAGTTGCGAGTGGGGTGAAATGTTGTTTATGTGCAGGCACGTGTCCGTAGACATTGGGGTGGGGGGGGTGGAGGGGAGATGGAGGGGACTACGGAGGGCGGGGAAAGAGTCGATCGTGAAAAGGGGCGTAGAGGGAAGAGACTTTGGTAGACTGTAAAAAAATATTTTGTAACGTCGATTATCAGTTGCGATCGTGGAAAATGTACTTTTCGATAAATCCACGTAAATTTGAATCGCGATTACGTGATCGTTGATATAATTGAATCTTCTATAGCTGTTTCGAGTGTGTATCTTATTGATAATAATCATAGGATTCGAACAAGGGAAACTAAATGGAATTACGTAGAAGGGTGTAAATGCTTTCAAGCCGATCGAATTTGCGGTTAATATACAAAACGAAGAGTTCTCGAAAGTATCTCTGCCGTTATAGAAAGTATCGCACGAACTAAAGTTATTGATTGACCGAAGTTCGTATGGTATTTAGTATTATTTATCAAACCAATGCGATTCACAGTATATTTCGCGCGTAGTTTCCACGTATCTCGTGCGTATGAGAATATCCAACAAAATAACTTAAAATTACGCTCGTAAGTAACGTCACGTGGGATCGTCCGTCGGCAGCCGTCGTGTGCGGGATAAATGAAATAAATTTCGTTTGACGCTACAAAATCATTTTCTCAGTGTGGCGGGAGTAACAGCGTAAGGGGGACTGGGACACGTGTACCACCAACCATCGATCCTCAGCCGCTCTTCAAGGCCGTCGCTCCTGCCGCCCTCAACCCCGTACCAACCCGCCCTGCCCCCCAGGTCCCCAAAGTACGTCAGTAGGCCAACTAACCCTGAACCCTATTGCGGACACACAACGCCCAAAGGATCTCAGTACCAAAATATAAGTAAACCCCCTTCCCCCCCCCCCTACTTCCATCATAAGAAAAGCTTAAGGCCCCATAAAAGCGATCTACAAGAAACACAAGATCATATTATTATAATAATATTCTCAGACATCTCGCCCTATCTGGATATAATTTTCTGATGGGAATGAGATTTAAAAAAAAAAAAATTCTTTTTTATTACTCGCCAATCCCTGGTCCATTATCTGCGTTCGTAAAATCTCGTGAAGCACCGATGATTTACGTGGGTGAGTAAGGAAATGAGAAACATGGCCTACAAAAAGTGTGACAAATAGGCTCGTGGTGGGTAAGGTAGGTAAGGTAGATTGGTCGGTAGGTGGTGGCGATGTTATTGGTGGTTTTGGTAGTGTTCCTCGTTCCCTTCCTCGTGACGTAGCTAACGGAGGTACCGAGTGAGGAGGGCCGCAGTAGCGCCGCGATAGAGGTAAGGGACGGAGAGACGTGAACGGAGTGGGTGCGTAGGTAGGGACTGTGGATGTAGTAGAGGGTGCAAAAGGGAGGGGTGGCCTGAAAGACAGAGTAGAGAAAGGGAGAGATGTACAGGGCACGTGGACCTCGTATCGAACGTGGCACCACTACGTAGTCAAGGTCGGTCCTTGCCCTGACTCCTAACGCCACCCTTAAGGTTTTTCTTTTCATTTCGCGCCCTTACCTCAGTCTGTTACCGTAGGAGAAATGGGTGTGAGAGAGGGGGGTGGTGGAGGGGCGAAGGGTGTAGGAGCACGAGCGCCACTGCCTATATACTACCTACCTCCTCGTTTCCTAACCCCAACCTCCCTTACATCATCTACGAGACACATTCCTCCCCCAGCTACCCCGCGGTAATTCGAAACGTGCGTCGCGACGCTTTCGACTATGACATAGGATTTCGGTGTATGAAATTAACCCCATATTTGTTCTCTATCTCTCATTCTCTGGGACAACAGACGTTTATCTCTTGACTAAAAGTTAAATACGACAAGGATGACGATAATAATAAAATTTATCATTTACACCCGAGCCACCCTGTATATCATGCATTAACCCTTGTCAGGTTATTTTTCTTTAAAAAAAAAAAAAGTCACAATTCAAATGAAACTTTTTGTTTTTGCTACCCCACGAGAGACCCCGGGCGTCCGTCGCGCATGTCGATACGCAATTGGCGCGAATCGCGTGCCCGCCGTGCTTCGAGCTCGAACGGCAAAGTATAACGATAAGAAGCCACCTCGTGTTCCTCTAGTTGGAGGCTGGTCCGATTAATATGAAAAGATAAGAAAGGGAGACGGGCTGCACCGGTGCGTTCGTAAATTGATGCAGCCCCGAACCGATGACAGATTGGCCCGAGGCGGCGATCGCAGGTCAGCAGGGTCGGTGAAGTTGAGAAACACGTTGCACCCGTTGCCGCGTACCCGTGGGTATTCCTGACCTCGTGGACGACGTGGAGAAAGGTGAAAGGTAGCCGGAGTATAGGAACAGGATCGTCCGACTTGGATCTGGATTCTCTGGGAAGGATTAAATTAATAAGAAAATAAATAATTAAATCAGCCGGACCCAATAATTATGTACTACCATGTATGTATTAATTGACGTATCCAAGGCAACGAGCAATGCGTCGCTATTGTTGAGAACCACTGTGACAAACAATACTTAACCCAATGCAGGCGCCTTTCTTTTGACCTTACGAGTCCAGACTTCAAAGCAATCCTCCAATGCAAGATTCCAGTGCTTGTCGAAGGCGACCACGTATGCCTCCACGTGTCCTCTGATACCCCTCTCGTTCCTGGTGTAGATCTTGACCAAGAGAAGTAGCCGGGCAAGCATGCAAAGTAAGAAAACAAAAAAAAATTAAATAAAACTCCGACTTGATTGTGCAAAAAGTAATTTTACACTCTCTACTTACTACGGAGATACATCTGCATAAGGTCCAATATTCAATCGTACCGTACTTGATATTTTGCATGGGTCTTCTTTTGTCGTACAATCTCTCCTCGACTCTCTTTAATACTCGTCTCATATACCGGCTACCACCTGGCTCGTATACGCATCAGAGACGCAAACGCTCAAAGACCCAGAATGCAATTCTCGTCTGTTTATTACGTGCGAGGAGACAAGACAGGCGGCGCTGGGATACGCGGAAGTGCAGCCGCGATGCGAGGCTTCTTTCAATGACTCCCGCGCTGTGGCGCTGCTATCGCTTTATAAGGAACGAACGCGCCGAAACAATAGAATGCAATTCGCGTAATACCTCGTGCCTTCGGCTTCGACCTATGACCTTTGCAGTTGGGTGCAAGTAATTCCGCGATTGTGGCACCCTCTTTATTACGGTATCGAACGTCACTTTAGGTATTGCCATACATGGTATTAAGATCAGAGACGACTTTTTTTTTAATCAAAAAATCGTTTTGTCAAATCTTATTGATCAAAATGAAAACCTAACCTGTAACGTGCCTGGTTTCTTATACGTGCTTAACGATACACGGAGTAGCAAGGACCTTGAATACCGTTACATCAAGGAAAATGCATGATAATGGATGCTTCGCTTATAACAATAATAACAAATCTGCATAAACGATAACGAACATTGAAAAATGCATTGAACCTGCACTAGAAACATGATCGTACCCTAAGACCCAAGAACCCCGAACTTTGGGGGGGTCGCGGGACACAAAAATGACATCCAAATATAGATGTCCAGTATTTTGGTTGAAAAAAAAAAAATGTGACGGATCCAAAAATATCCTTTTCATCCCAACCGATATAGGATACCGATATAGATCTCAGCCTCATGTCATTCCCGTCGCAATCAACAACCCCCCACATCCCTAGGAGCCAATCACGAGCCAAAATATAAGGGGGGTGCCAAAGGGGCGCGACCTATCGAGAACATTGGGTAGGAATCCCGGGATATGACCTTGTCTTTGCAAAGTTGGCGTGGATGGCCTAGTACCAGGGCCGTACGTACATATAGCGAGCGGGAGTGCAAAGACCAGCAGCATAGAGTCCTAGGGGGTGGTTAGCATAGCTAGGGTGTTCCAGGTGGGCGGAGGGGTTGGCTGCAAGGGGTTTGGTCTCCATGACTACGAGTGTTGACCCTAACCAAGTCGTTCTAGCTCTCGAAAGAGCCCTCGTATTCGCATTCGCGAAACTGTGTCACGGTACAGCGGCACGACATAGCACGCCTTCGCCCCCCACCTAATGCAAGAATGAAAGAGTGAGAGAGAGAGAGAGAGAGAGAGAGAGAGAGAGACCCTTACAACCCACATAACCTCCAATCACCTTTGCCACCTCGCCACATGTCTCTTCCACCTCCTTGGTTACATGCTCAGAGCCCAGAAATGGCACACGTGGGTGTCGGGTCCCGTGAGGTTAGGGACCTAGCCTAACCTGTCTTATAGTTGGCAACGAGTAGATCAAGTGATTTTCTCTCTTTACTTTTCCTCTCCTTCCTTTCTCGATCGCTCAAGTATCGTTTCTCTCTCTCGCGCGAGTCACAGCCACATTGGATCGCTAGACTTTAGCAGGACTCTGTCCTTTGATTGTCTCATTGGATCATCCCTTCCATGCAAGACCTTCTCCTTTCTTCACCTTCTCTCCTCCGTTTACCTTGACTCGCGTTCTGCTCTCCATATACCGGTACAGAGCGCCCAGTGGTCCGAAGGTGCGTTCCATCTTCGTCAGGACATTGCGACTCCTGGTTAGGTCGTTCCCTCGGCCCGGTCTCGTTCTCTTCACCGGTTCTGAAATAAGTACGAAAATCACCTTGATATTACGGTAAACAAACGTTCTGTCGCCACGTGAATTTCATCGGACGGTTATCGGATAGGGATGACGAGTCTAAGAATGTCACTTCAAGTCAATGACGACTGATAAGACCATAACGGACTGATTCCTTACCAGTCGATATCTCCGCGAATACCCATCGGCACTTATTAATCCAAAGGCGAAAAGAATTCTTAAAAGAAAAAATCTCCATAAAAGATTACCCATAACCTCCAAGCCAATGTGCAATCCTGACCAGTAAAAGTCGTTGTACCTGTAGATGGTAAAGCAGATCGATAAAGAAGGATGCGGCCATTTCTTTCACTGAATAAACTGTGCACTCTCTGGGCCTTTCGGAAAGGTGGAAGCATAGAAAGTAAAACATACGTTGCGATTGGACCTGCATGGCAGACGACGGGTAGGAGGAGCGCTGCAGAGTTACGTAAAGTAAACTCGTAGCGGTTTGTAGTCGCGAGAGGAGAGTGCACGCGAGGAGAGAGTATGCGAGGGAGGGGGGAGAGAGAGAGAGACAGGACAGCGGAGTCCTGCACTATGCGTAGTCGAGTTTTAATAGGTATACACTATGTATGTATGTAGGATGGCGATAGCTATGAGCCGGCGCATGCGCAGTGCTGCGTCTCGTGAGCGAGTGCAACGAGAGAGACGAAGATGGACGTATTACGGTATACGACTCGGGCAGAATGGTCTTCGGCGTAGCGACTTACGGCCGCGAATTGGCTTTCTCCGATAACTTTCATCCATCGGTAGTTGCCTTCTGGATCCCCCCTCGTTTGCCCCACGTTTCATCCACACGGGTTGTGTGTACCCTCGCTGTGGAGAACGACGCAGGGGAACCCCCTAATCCCCACGTACACTCTCGGCCAAGATTTCCCCTCTCTCCCCTTGGCCATTGGAGCTGCCTTCTTTTTCACCTTTCTTTGTTGTCTCTTTTCTGCGTTGTATAGACGGCCGCACTTTCACTATCGCCAGGGCACCGACGCCTGGGGACGCCCGGAGACGCCTCGCGTCGTCGACTTCGTTCGCTTGCACGGAGAAAGGGGCTGTGCTGTTGGGAAAAAGATTTGAGAGAGATGGATACGTCGAGAGAGACCCTGTGGTAGGATATAGATACGCGAGAGAGAGAGAGAGAGAGAGAGAGAGAGAGAGAGAGAGAGAGAGAGAGAGAGAGAGAGAGAGAGAGAGAGA
>JARQTC010000032.1:0-72960 GCA_030142495.1 Cephus runcator | reverse complement strand
GAGAGAGAGAGAGAGAGAGAGAGAGAGAGAGAGAGAGAGAGAGAGAGAGAGAGAGAGAGAGAGAGAGAGAGAGAGTGCGCGTAGAAAATAAATATGGCCGCCGCTTTATACTTTACGCAATAGGCATTCTCGGATTCCATTGGACCGATGATTTTCATGAACTTTCTGTCGTTGTCAGATGCAGATACATGCGCATGTACTTTAACGATACTTTCTGTTGACTTTCTGACTTATGGATTTTTGGTTTATTGAGAAACAATTGTTTCTTTTGTCCCATTCAAAACTTTCTTCCTACAGTTGGTTTAAGCTCTCTTTGCTGTTATTGTACATCTCGGCGCGCGATTTAACCCACCTTCTAGAAGGTTCGCGCGTGTGCTTCGGAAGACAACCGTTATGCCGTGATTCGAGGTACAGGGGGAGACGTGGTGTTGAAAGTGGTCGGGGAGCTAGAGAGAGAGAGAGAGAGAGAGAGAGAGAGAGAGAGAGAGTGTGTGTGTAAGAGAGTATGGGACAAGAGAGATGCGGGCAGTGCGATCGATTGTCAACGATTAAAGAATATGCAAATGTATGAGTAAAATTTGCGTCTCGATCAACGCGAAGAGAGAAGACTCGTAAGAGGCTCCCACGATCGATCCAGATCTGTGAGGGAAACGACAAGAAATTCGCGTAACGCGGGACAATTCCGTGGTAAAAGTTACGAAAAAGTTTCAAGAAGAAAGTTAAGTAGGACAGACGTAAAAAGTAAGCTGTCCAAGTTTAGAGTTAGAAATGTTCAACCCTTTTGGAAAAAAAAAAATTGATATAAAAAAATTGGAGCAGTTTTTAAAAAGTGATTTGACGTTAAAAAAGAATCAACAAAAGAGTCAAGCAGTCAAGTAACGTTCATTCGCAGGGAATAACTCGTGTTGCTCTTTCCTCCCTTCACCGCCCTGGATCATCAACCCCTTGACATACAGAAGGGATAGGTAAGGGCAGGAAGATAATCTTCATGAGTCCAACTGATCCGTACGGGGCAAACCAGGTAGCGTAGAGGCCGCATACGAAAATACGGTAAAGGAGGGCCCTGTACCCGCGGATGATCCCCAGGTTGAGTCGCGCTGGGTTCAACGTCCTGGCGGGCAGCGCACCCGAGCCGAGCAGGCAGGCGAAGCAAGCAGCCACCAGACCTCTCCACATATACCTTGCTTACTCTCGCATTTGCTTTACGCGAACTAGCCGTAGGTACTGTTACTTCTCGAGGTGGCCCTTTACCTCCTCGTCTTCCTCCTACCTCATCCCGGAGTACCCACTGGTGGGTACCAGTAACAGCAGAAGCATTGCTCTATGCTGGTTGGCATGGTCCCACCTGGCAGCAGGATGATCCAGGTTCCCAGGATACCTGACTCCTCTGACGCTGGCCCCGGGTACTTCCGAGGAAGCTGGAGAAAGATGAGGCTTAATGAGGAGCCAGTAAAAAAGAACCAGCAAGGTCTCTCCTCTTAGGCACACCGAGTCATGACCTGGAGAAGCGTTAGAGAGTCAGACGATGGAAGTGGTGGCACGGGGGGATAGAGGGTGAAACGCTACCGATTCGGCGTGCCCGATAGTCATCTGTTACGTTGGGATAGGTCGGCGCGTACACAGAGCCAGGAATTGGATCGTCCCGTATACCGGGTGTCGCGGAAGCACTGCTCTCCGGTTACGTTACGGTGGCTGTCCCTTCTATCAGCTCTGCCATTAACTGTAGGAGTGTGCGTTAGCGACTTCATCCGGAAGCCAGGAACGCCCTGTCCTCGACTCTTTGACACGTGCTTCCGGGGTGATAAGCAGGTACAGTGAACCTTAAAGGAGAACCCTAAGAGAAAGATAGTAAAATTATATTACATATTCCTTCCTGTGTTCTCCGGTGTAGAGACGGTTAAAAAACAAAATTACCAAAATTTTCATCATCCGATCTTCGTCCTGGTCGTTACCCACTGCCAGGAGGGGGTCCTTCGTCAGGATTGTGTAAACCCTCCTGTCTTGCGACTGGTATCACCGAGTGGACAGGGTTGAATCTTTACGTAGTACATCGGCGTTGGGAAAATTCAGGCTTTCGAAGATGGCCAGCCTGGGGAGCCTCGAGTTGAGTCGAGGTCGACGCCCGGGCGCAACAAGTGCTGCACTCCGTACGTACACACCGCTAACACTACCTCCTCGTCCTCCGTCCCGCCTTACTCCTCACCACGGAGGCTCCATCCCTCGCCAGGCCGATCGTTCCCCTCTGTCCCTCTGGCCGCGGTACCTACCCTCAGGAAGGAGAGTAGGTATACCTCGTCTCCACGAGCAAACTCCTACCCGTGCAGCTATCCCGCAAGCATTACACACTATGACTCTTTGCACGAGAATATCGGTGCGCGTACGCAGCGCGCGCCGCGCCGCCTCAACGCTATACGTAAATATAAAACTGCACTGGGTCAGGGATCCGTAATTTATCGTCTGCCTCGTGTAATTGGCCGCTGGCCAATAGATACCAGGGTACGCGGGGACGTGGTGGCCTACGAGACCGTCGTCTAGCCTCACTCGCCTTTGCACGTATTGCTCCTCCTCCTGCTCCTCTCTTCGTCTGCTCTTTGTGCACCCCCCGTACACACATTTCCCACTACTGACTGCTTTTCTTTTTTTTTCCTCTTTCCTTTCTCTCTCCTCTCTTCTTCTTCGCGCCACATTTAAATGGACTTCTTTCCTGGAGAAAAGTGCTGATTGCGAATTCGGTAGTCTTTTCGAAATTGCATAAGCTCGCCCTTGGAATTCCTGTACTGGTAACGGTACACTGGAATCGTATTCTTGATCCTCTGAGAAATAACGATTTGTTTTACAACGCAGCTGCCTCGGAGAGTATTATGGTATTTTTGAGAACTGGTATACTCGTATTGTGGATCTCTGGATTGTTCCCACGTTTTCTAGGTACGCCTCTCGTTGAATTTGGAGGAGAGTTTATTCGTAGTCGTTTTACTAGTGGACAGTAAATTAATTTTAATGTGGTAACTTTTTTTTTTTAATGTGGATAATGGAAAGTTGATGTTACCTGTTATACCGTTATGATTAGGTATGAATTTAATATGACGTTCGCAATGAAGATTTGGCGTATTTTACTGTACGATATTGTTTCATTGAGTCGTTTCAGTGAGGAAATTCGTAGAGAACGTATCGGTTAGGACTCAAAGTTGTAGTTGAATCTGATTCGGATCGTTTATCATGAATGAAATCATTGGCTGGGATCCTCCGTGTTAGAGTTTTGTGCGAAAGATGCGCGGTGTGAGTGTCGCCATCTACCATGAAACTCTCAAAGCTTCTTGAAGCGTTACGGTATAACCTTACTCGGGTGACGTAAAATAACGACGTGTAAATAAAAGGTTAAGAAATTAAATATCTCACCTTGATGCGGTAAAAATCTTCGCTTAGCGTATTCTTCCACTTCCGCTTTGGCATTGTTGTTGCCTCCCTGAAATTATAACGTGTTCAAACAACGAGGAGTGGAGAATATTTGAACAAAAAAAACTTGTTGCTCTCGGGCCACAATTTGGAACGCACTTTTTTCCCAGGAAAGCTTATACCCTTCGCGACGGACTCGTATTTATTGAGATTATCGTAAGTCGGAGCCGTGACTGACGGGATTCGAGTTTTAGACGAATACAGCGCTTTTAGTGGATCGAAGTTCTCGCTTGTGGCATTTAAACTCTCGTCGGACGAGCTATCGGTTCCGTCCGCCATTATAAAACTGAAGGGCTACGTGTCTCCCAATATTACCAAAAGATGGCAGTCTTGATCACTGACTAAGGGCGCCATCTGTGATTTTTAAATTGAAACTAGTTCCAAAATATTGGGTTGTCATGGTTGTCATTTGAGTTTTTTTTTTTTTTATGAGAGCGTTAGTTTGTAAAAAGATTTCGAGCTGAAAGAATCGTGAGGAACTGGTTGCGTGATTTCCTTAACGAAGCGATACATTTTCGAATAAATAGACGAAGGATGTTAACCTCCCCGCGGTAGAAACTTTCTTTCTCGGGTTGTCGATTACGTAAATTCCCGTAGAAGCTGCATAGAAATGCAGCGGTCAGAAGGAGGGGGTGAGGTTACGCGCGCGCTCACAGGAAGTGAAACAACCTACAGAAAGAAAGTTTTCACTCTGTGTTTTCACTTTCATGGAAATGCCAAGACCTGGTCGCGCTACCGTAACACGCATTAGCGTCTATCGCATTATCAGTATCGTTCGAGTTATTTAGCAATCTCGCGATCACTTGTAATTATAACCTACAACGATGAGCGTTCACGGTCCGTTTGTAGGTTTATCCGGATTCCGCGTGAAGAGGTATAACAATAAAAAGAAAGAAAGTAAAAATACGAAAATAAACTTGAATAAGGAAAGGAGAAAAGGATTTTGCAAAAGACTTTACGTAACGTTCCTGGTTACGATTTTGTAGGAGAAGCAGAGGCTGTAGTAACCAGGGCTGTAGTGAAGAGAGGAGTCAAAGGGCGCGGGCGATCCGGAGGTGGTTTTGGATGTTAGAAGGCGCGGGGGTGGCTAAAGAGGCCCCACCGCAGGGTACGGGTCCCGATGCCGGTCCCCGTATCGCAGACTCTTACACTAACCTCCACCCTCGTACCCAAGGAGGAGTCAAACATGCCCTTCATAGACGACGAGCTACTTTGGTGCCCTGACAACGACGGCAAGATGGTCGACTTAACCCAATGCCTACAGGTTGGTGCGCTCCTATCGTCACCACGATCAGTCTCAGTTGGTACTTTGTAGAGATCAGTCGGTATCTCTGTTTTCTGTTTTACCAGGAGAGCAGCACCGGCCAATCCGTCGAGTTCTCGGCTATGGAATTGACAGCCCTTGTTGGAGCACCGGCTGCTCCAAATGTACCTGCGGAAGACAGCGAAGATATGTCTGGTGTCGCCAGCGAGGAACCATTCGATACGCTCGATACCTTCCTCAGAGAAATTCAGGCAGACTTGGCCGAAGCAAGTCAACCTACGTCGACGACTTCCTCCACGACACCTTCCTGCAGGCGACAGAGGTACAACATCGCCGCCGCCAATCCTCTATTAGCAGGTAAATTTATTCCTGCGCAAATTAGTTCGGAGCGTACGCTTTGCAAAATGATTGGATCTAAAACTCGTTTTGATTTTATTCTAGAAAAGTTAGCAGCCCCTTCGTCACAAGCATCTCCTACGTGTATACCCTACGCGACGAGAGCGGAGATCAAGACGGAGAACATTCAACCTGAGACCAGTAAAGGTAGGATTTTTATACTTTTACTACTATCACTGTCAACCTATTCAATGAGCATGATTTACTTTGTCGACGTTTAAAGTACTACCAACGTTGACTCGAAAATAGGTATATTATTGGATCTGGTGTTATCTAAGCTTGTGTATCGTGGCCCCTCATATACCGAGTTAATCGATAAAAATTCTAACGTTTTTAATGCCCCGAAAAAAAGTGACCAGTATTAAACAAAACAATAATCAACGGTGAAATCGCGCATGCAAAATATCATTTATTATTTTTTAATGAACGATTACAAACAACTTTGTAAAAACAATTTATTCGTGCTAACAAAGCTCTAGCTGTTTCAACTCTCAACCGATACCATTCTTATCAGTCTGTCAGACTCCTGAAACACTGAACACACAGAAATGTCTAGTATATCTATCTTCAGTCAACACTGTCAATAAGAATACTGATCATGTGTTGCATACACGATCCCTACATTACCCAATAAGAGTATTATTTCTATCGGTAAAACAGTACCATGCCGCCGGCATAACAGAAACATGCATGTCCTGAGTAGCCGTGGTAAGCGTTCTACCTTACCGACTTCCATGCGAACATTGCGACCAGTAGGTAATATAGTTTTCTACACCATCTACAACGATATATAAAACTCTTGGCGCGCGACAAAGCGAAATCGACGGTCTACGACTTCGAAAGGGAAACCGGCCAAGGCCCCACGAATTACGAACAGACATCCGCGTTAGCAATAATTGCGTACGCGCTCGTGTACTTGAAAAATATATACGAGTGCACACACAAGCGCTACCCGTGAGCCGCGGAGTGGCATGGGCTTATGTGCGTGGCCCAATTCTTACAATTTACAGCCGTTTCGTAACGTAATGTGTGTATGCGATTTGCCCCGGTGTGCATATCTCTTACTTCACACGAGCCAAAGGAAGACCGTGAATCGTAATACGCGCTCATGCATCACAATCCGTTTTCACGATTTTTATGTTTTTCCCATCTTTTATGCTTTTTTTTTCTTCTCTGCACTGTACCGCGGTGTCTCCCAACATATCGCGTTTGTTTTTCCGTCAGGACACGCGCGTCTCGACCGTCCTCAGTACCACCCTGTATATTGCGAATGCCATTTCCATTATGTATTTACGTGCAGTATAGACGCACAACGCCATCGGTGGTAACGACCTTTTCTAGGTCAGTCGCGAATAGACGTTCTATCCAACGTCGCCGTGGGTACCTTTTTCCATTTCGACCTCCTTACAATCGTTTGCTTTTTCTACGTCTGCTTTTTTCCCCTTTCATATTCATATATAGTACACCGATACAGCAGGAATACGCCTGTCTACCTTCCTTATGGTACGAACAGCGGTAATTTCCTCTTTGCCTCTTGCGAACGAAGTATGGTATATACATCCCCATCATATCTTTTCTGAAATACATATATATATATATTCTATATGTTATATAACCAGTGTTGGGTACATTATCAAACGACAGAACCTACACGCGCAGCAACCTTTCAGCGAGAACCTTCGAGAACCTTCGAGAACCTCGTTCCAACTGTCTGAACACTAATCTGCTCGCCATTCCCGAGACTTCTCCTTTGATCAAAAGCTTCTTCAGACTCCGGAGTCCTTTGACTCGTGCTTCATTCAGTTTCCAAGTGTCGGTTAGTTTTTCGTGTCTCGTTGAAGCACTTTTTCGATCTCGGCGATGAATAGGACAGAAATCGTTCCCAGGGTGATATCCATTGATTCTCGAGTCACGCTCTAGGATCGCCGTCGAGGTGGTGGGTGAGTCTCGTAAATAACCTCTGAATTCTCTGTGATCTTTCACCCTTACCAACATCGCCTTTTTCTCTTTTTATTACAGGGTTTCGTTTTCCTCTCGCTTATGATCGCCACCAAGCGGCGATACGCGATACTACAAAGTGTTAACCCTCCACCCATGTAAAGACCCCCATCTTACCCCCTACTGCATACAGCTGTCTGTCCCTCGAAACACTTGTCGCTACCCTTGTTCTCCTGACCCTCCCCAAAACACATAAATTCAAGCCGGCACTCAGAAATAGACGAGTCATTCGTCTCTCCCTCCTTCTCACCTACGGTCTACGCTGTCGCCATCTAGCAGCGACACCACGAAAACTCTCTTACGCGATCCCCTCGCTCGGCGCGGGTTTCCTCGTCCAGGAATACCGTAACAGGTGTACGTAGCGTGTCTCTCTGTTGCGAAATTTGAGAATTTCTCGGAGTTTCCTAGTTGAACTTCCCCTTCTCTTTTTTTTTTCCCCAGTCATCGTCTAACTGCTTCTTACCATCCTTTGTTTTTTTTCCTTTTTTTTTTTTAAATCTAGAAACTCCCTGAAACTCGAGCACCGATTCTCCATGGGAGTCCCGAGCAGTCGCAGCCGCTAGTAATAACCACATAAATCTCACGTTAAAGAAACACCAAAGGGACCGTGTTGGTAGCGTCTGTCTCTTTGTGAGATTTCAAGAAATTGGATTCCAAGGTCCATCGGCGACCTAACCCCCCCCCCCCCCCGATAACACCTAACGCCTTCACCAAGAGGAACCTGTGATAAACTTCCACCTCTCCCTTGTAATCCCCTTTGAAGTTGGGTAATCAGCTTCCTTGTATTGCCTCACATAGCCATTGCCGCGACGAACGCTTGAAAGTGAATTCAAGATGGCCACTTAACCGCAAACCTCGCGGATATATATATATATATATATAAACACCTTCTACCTGCAGTGTAGGGCATACAAGTACACACGGGGAACACGTTTGTGATGTGCGTGAGACAGCGTGTGCGTAGCCCCAGGCTTGCACGTAGATAAAGAAAAAGAGAGAGAGAGAGTGAGAGAGAGAGAATGGCAAACTCGCGGATACCGTATAGGTAGTAGATAGATATACGGTGTGTGCTATTATGTATAGCTATATATAATATATACGTATCTCACGGTATATACGGGAGTGTTGACATTTTCTGCAATCGGGTCAGGGCTCCTTGACGTATGTTCCACACTGTGTAGGAACCCGTGTCTCTGTAGATTTGCACGTAGAGATGTTGAAGTCTTTACCTCTAACCCGCCCTAAGGCCAATTCGCACGACTGTACGACGGGACGTCGCGCGTTAGGAACGAGCGTCATTTGGCTTCTCAGGTTATTGCAATAGTGACCGGGAGTTGGAATTTTACGCCATGGCTATTTTCGCGGAATGGCCGATTAACGCAGAAGGCAGGAGTTTCTTTTTTTTCGTCCTCTATGAACACAGGATATTACTCATTGAATATGCAGAAGCTTGGACTGGATTGTCAGGTAACTGTTCCGAGAAGTATCCGTATGTTGACGCCTTTACGCGAGGACGAACGAATTCACCTGGAATTAAGTGTATCCATTTTGGTATGGGATATATTATTTTGGGAAGTACCGACAAGAGCCAATGAGACGGCAGGATTATGAATTCGAAGGGATCGTCGAATATTTTCATTTTTATTATTTACTTACGTGATTTTGCAGCTTCTGGGGATGCTGGTAATTAAACTCGGTTGGTTTTTATTTTATCTTTTTCGTCTCCCTTTTTTTTTAGTCTTCGAAGAAGAACGTTTTTCCGTTAACCGGGAGCATGCGGGCATATGCCGCTAGACAAACCGTGCCCGGGACACGTTCAAAAATATGAGATTTTTTCTTTTAGTGTTTATCACGTGGCGTTAAAATTTCTGGATTTAACCCCGTGAAACGTAGACCCTTCTTGACAAGGAGCGACAGGTGGAGAACTGCTTCTCTTTCCTTCTCCGTTCACCCTATTTCTGATGGGGGTTGAACAAAAAATCCTGGCCATAACATAACCCATATATACGTATATCCACACGTCTATACTTATGAGCATACTTAGAAGGGAGTCCCTGCTTAGGAGGAACACGTGCAACGAGCATGAAAGACGTCTTGCTTTTTAAAAGTAATATACACAAACCTACCGACGACTCCTTGTTTATACCGAAGACTTCCTTGCTTGGTCCTCTTTCGTTTTCATCCCTTTGCCGCTCGCCGGAAAAAGGGCTGCCTCTCCCCGGTCCCATGCTCGTGTCCCCCTTTCCCCATTCGCCGTAGGAATAACGAGTTGAATTTATAATAACCCCGAGGAACAATTATCCTCGAGTAACTTTGCCGAAATTCGGATAAGTCCGTGCCGTGTGTTTTATCTGGATCTAAATTTTTGTCAATGGGATTCGGAGATAAGATAACGAGGTATTATTCCTTCTTTTTTTTTTTTCGTCACTCCAGAGAACACAAGCTTTGCTTACCTCGATTCTGAGCTGCATACGTGTACGAGGTGTCGAGATGGATAATTACATTCCTGTTAGTCAATACGAAGATCGATATCCTAACCTCCGTTTATTTCATACTGCTGGGCTGGAGTCGATCGGCAATTAAAAGCGAAGGACACTGTCGAGCGATCGCTTATGAATTTCCCACGGGACGAAGAGAGTCGAGTAAAATGCACTACGGGTTTCTTACCTTGTCGGTATATATTTCCGTGAGAAAAATATCTTTCAGTACGATACGCGCAGTGCACGTAAGTCACGTGTATATCCAAGATGGCGTCATTGAATAAACTGTTATATCCAGTCGGTACGTCGCATTAGCGACTGTTTATCTTTTCTATATTTTAATATCGTTATACGTGCTCTGGATAGTATGCTTTGCACGAGGAAAAAAGGTACGATACAATTAATATACCTGGACCTGTGCCTTAGCAAAAGTATGATGCCTACATAGGAAAAAAGATACGTAACGCATAATACACAGTCTGGCACGGTTTACGCGCATGGCGATTCTTTATCCTTGGAACTATCCTATAATACCTTCGAGTAAACAGTTTCGCAAGAGAGTCGACCGAGCGATCGGTAGTTTCCTTATATACACACCGTAAGCCTGCGACCAGTCCCTCAATTGGAGATTGAGGCTATGTCTCTCAGGCGCCAACGAAACTTCCTCTATACCGCGTAACGCGGGTTACCCAGGTATGGCCAGTGGTTCCACCTAGCGGCGATCCCTATAAACTAACTTCGTATCTCCGGGGAGCGTAACCATAAAGAATTATTTTATTGACAGTCGTAAGAGAGTTTGCCAACGTAACCTCTGCGAGTAATGTAAAAGGGATTTGAGCTGTTTTTCGCGATTAGTCCCTACGGAAGAGTAAACGACGGCGATTAGCCCCGATACGGGACTGGGAAGACGACGGTGGACTCGGGAGGTAGGAAGCGCGAGAGAAACGGATTCTGGTTTGGCGACGGGCGGCGATGAGGAGGACAAGGAGAGGGCCCAACCACGGGCAACGCAACAGTTTAGAGTGAAGTGTTACGTCAGTGAAAGTGTTATGCCAATGTGGGCCGAGGCTAACCTGTGAGCCCCTGTCTCCATGTACATACGGACGTACTCTGTACGTAAACACTGAGCAGCCACGTATCTTGTCGCTTCGCTGTCTCTAGGTAGTCTGTGTGTTGTAGGTTATATGTCAAACCCAGTGGCAAACCGATGATCTCTGTACCCTATAAACCCGATCCTCGTTCTATGGACGAGTGATTAACATCGTCATCATCTGGCAGTCTGCTAATGGTAGACACTTGACTATGGATTGTCGTAACACCAATGTCCCGTAGCACGTGCAGGAAGTCCTAGATTTGTCGACGGCGAGTCGTCATACGGAAATTCGAGGATGGCGCTCTGATCGTATCACTGGGAGTCGACTGGAAGACGGCAAATATTATTCTTTGACAATATATATTTTTTATTATCGCAAGGTAGCCTAAACGTCGACAATATTTATCCTTACTAACATCGAGCTAGACTGCGCCTGGACTTCCAGTCTCGCAAGGTACGTACATACATACTGTTTCAGTCTTTCCGTTCATGACGGCAAGAATCGCTCGTATCCCGGTGGCAACGTATTTTCCACCGACTTTTCAAAACTCTTCGAAGGATATCGTGCGCGAAGGATTTTCTCACGTTGGAAAGGAAACTCTTGTGCATGAATACGGCTGTAGGAGTTATTCTTAATTAAATACAAGCATCGAGCACGAGTGAGAGAGACGTAGATGGTATCTGTGTAAAATAGAAAAGAGAAGTAAAAAAAAAAAAAAAAGGGAAAAGCCGGCTTCGCGGCGAATAGGAGGAAACGAGCGTGGCGTAAACAACGGCCGCAGGAAGTCTGCTTCGTGTCACAGAGTGCGAGACTACCTAGAGAGCCCGACCAATCCCGACGGGATTGCCTACCCCTATTATGCAGCTACTTATGCCGTACTCGAGAGAGCCCCACGAGTTTTGAGGGTGTGAAAACACTCGGCTCCGCCGATAAAGAAATTTCCCCGAGTACTTTTTAACCGGAAATCGCCCGTTATTCCACGACGCTTATCCAGCCCCTCGTATACTTGAAAGGCATCGCCTCTACTAATGTCTAGGACCAACCTGGCACAAGAAAGCAGGGGCCATCTGCGAACCGGGAACCAGGGATAGACTTAAGAAAAGAGGGATCGCCGGGGTGTTACGGTAAATAAAATTTCTTGTCCGCCTGTAATCTCACGTTCTATTAGCGTCCTTAATGATTATTGACATTTGCTCTTAATTCACTTCCCTCGGTCCATCCCGGCCAACCCTTATTCGTTGTAATTGAATTTTTCGATACGGTAAACACATCTGTGAAAACTTGAAATTATCTAAAGGTAATTAAGGAAAATTAATTCAAAGTATATCACAGCGAGATACTACTTCTTGTTGTCGATCGAAGCGTTGCCCCTATTGTTATTATTTTCATTATTACTATTGCCGTAATGACTCTTGTCCACAGAAGAGTCATTACTCCCAATACCAATGATTATTGTTGCGCCAATCGTCATGTAGGAAGCAAGGCTAAAATGGTGTCGAGAGCAAACGCCATGTATTTTTATACAACGTCTACGACCACCTGGGACTGGTCTGTATGCGCAGTACCTATGTATTTACGCTGCAACGTGGAATCGAGCCACTCTCATTTTTCTTGACGAGTAAACAGAAAAGAGGTTATGTTCCTCCGCGTTCGTACTCGCCGCGCGAGCCGAATGACTTCTCTCTCTCGACAAACTTTATATACGGAAACTCGGTCCTTCTCGTCTCTTACCGGTGTCTCGTGCAGGCTCCGTCTCTCTCTCACTCTCTTTCCTGCAAAAGTCTCGGCTCAGCATGACGGCGTGTGCCGTGTCGCGCCGCGTTCAGAGAAAGGCCTTGACACAGTGCGTGTCAAGCATCGCATGGCATATAGGCGGAAAATTTAATGGATTTATTGAGTTTGTATCAAGTAAGATTTTACACAACGGATGACGGCAGCGACTGAAACCAATATGTTAAAACACAACCTATACCTGGTACGTTTGAACACCTGTGCAAGGTATTAAAGGCTTGTTGACGCATTTCACTGGCCCTCGCGCCATTCGATTTCGTACTGTTTCGCAGTAACCGCCGTCTCGCTCGAAAAAATTGGGCAATACAAAATCGCCCGGCAATCGGTTCTCTAACGAAATTCCGAGGTCGCCCGCGTCCGTTATTTCATTCCGGAAAATTTTTCGGGCCGCCATCTTGAATTCCCAAGTCGAAACAGAGACGATATATATATATATATATGGTCGTTATCGAAGCTTCTAGAACATTCTAGATCGTCATATAAATTTGTATATAGAAATAATTAATTATTCAAATAATATATATATATATATATATCCATTTTCTTCAACGTTCTTTCACTCGCTTTCAATATGGCCGCTCTTTACGGTTCCCACTTTATATTGGCTGATATCAACCTCACGTACGAACGTCGCACCTCCGTTAATCGTTGGACTCGATTCAACCGTAAGCACGTTTCACGTCGGTGTCTTTCGCAAAATGCTGTCCAGGCATTTGCGCTTGCTCGCGCGTTACTTCATTCTGCGCATTCCGCATTACGTCACCGGGTATCGCGAACTTGGCTTGTTTAGCGATTTCCTCGAGAATTTCCACACATCTCTTTAACCTTTTTTTTTTTCTTTCTTTCTTTCTTTTTTCTCGTCTGGCACCACTTGCGTTTATCCCACCGCCGCCAATGTATTGCTCACTTCCTTTGTTTTTCGCTATCTTTCATTTTCATTTAAAATAATGTCACAGCATCCGCGTCTGCTCCGCAGCATCTCATCTCGTCACTTGATCCTTTATACTCTCAACGATATTACACTCGGAATTTCATTTTGTGTCCGGCCGGTATTCCGCTCTTCTATTGACAATATTCTGGTTCGCTTACGTCATGTGTCATCTGCACAAAATTTCCTGAATTCGTCAAATTCCTATGTGGAATTGTCATACGGTAAGATTCTACGTGCGACGTGAATGGTCGTTTCGCGGGAAATTTGAAAATTGAAAATTTCTATGTCCCTGTACTTAATTACGTCACTATCCGCACAGTCCTGTACACTGAGTCACGTGGTCACGTGTTTGAGAGTACGGTGGACGTTGCTCTTAAAAAAAAAAAAAAAAAAAAAAAAAAAAAAAAACAGATCTAAATCGTAATTTCATTTTTCAAGACGAATCGAGAGGAACGGGAGACGATTTAATGAGAAAAACCGTGAGAAAGAATAACCAGGTGAGAGAGCTGGAAATATTATTGTCATTGTTATTATTACGTATCGCTCGATAACGATTCATTCAGTGCGTCGTGCAAACTGAAGAAAACAGCGTCGCGACGATAAAACAATATTTTCACTAAATTACCGAGTATCTAATGTTATCCGGGATACGCCGTGTATTACACGGCCGGCGTAGAAATACGGGATACCAATCAGTACCGATCGGCCCCGGTGTGTACTTTGAATGTTCAACGAGACAATTTGCATAGGTATTTTCCATGAAAGGTAAGAGGTAAGGGGAAAAAAGAAAATTGATAACAATATGGCATCGGCAATGTCCCGTAAATAATAGAAATTTCTTGGAAATCGTCTGCCTCGGTCTGGAGGAAAAATCGTGTCCCGTCTGCTCGATCTATCTTTCAATTTATTTTCTCCGGAAAGAAAAAAAAAAAAAAAAAAAAAAAAAGAACGGAATAATAAAAAATATAGAATATCATATCCACGTGAAATAAAGGAAGTCTCTAGGGAATAATAAGGGATTTATATGGCGTCTACGTATTCAGGGGGTGTTTCTACTCCTGACAGTGTCACTATAGATGGGGATAATATTGTCAATATATATATATATATATATATATATATATATACAAGCGTAAAAGCTCAGAAGCATCGACTGGACTCACTCAGACATGCTAATTCGATTCCTGAATATACCTACCCTTGCCTCGCCACCCCCTGTCCCCTCCCAATACGCTTCACCTGTGGTCGGTCGCGACCTGTTCTCATGTAACTTTTATAGTGAAAAACTTGGGAAATTATCCCGAGTTACCACTGAACGATGGGATAAATAGGATGGGATTGGACTGTGGACAGAAAATCTCCCTCGTGGGGTGGCCTGCATTCGCGGCGAACGACGAACTGGACTCGTCGGAGGCAGATAAAAAAAAGAGAGAGCTATCAGGGGTAAAAAAAAAATAGAAGCAAGGGAAGTTTCATCCCCCGATGTAAAATTAGACGCAGTCTCTGCGGTTTCTCAGGATAATTTTTACCGCGAAGGAAACGCGATCGATTTTCAGGATGGCGCTGCGGGGGGGGGGGGGGGGGTATGACGTAGAATGTAAGGGAGGTTTTCCGTGAATCTTTCATTTTTTTTTTGTTTTTACGTTTTCATCAACCACCCTAAAAACAGGGGATGGCCCATTAGCTCGACGGAAAATCGGATGCGTGGTGGGCAAAGATATTTCCCGAGGTAGTGAAGGGTTGGTGGGTGAGGAAGTAAGGGTTGAAAAAAAAAAAATAGTCGGAAATTTTTTTAACTACGTCACTTTACGCTTCAGTGGCTCGGGAGTTTACGGAAATTCCTTCGTTTAACGTTAAGGGCTGTTTCGTTGGTGCGACGAACTTTTTGATAAGGTGGACGTCTCGGGTCGCGTTAAAAATATATATATATATTTTTTTTTCCACGTTGGCACCTATATTCGTTAACCAAGGACGGAGACTGACGGACGGATGGGTAAAGGACGGCGGCCAGACGAGAGGAACCGTGGAACGGGCGAGTGAGGTAGGGCAGTGTGGGAAGGAAGGTGCTCGGCGTCGCGACGCCTCTTGGTTTATTACGCCTGAGTTTGAAGGTTATGTTACCGGGGGTGGGATACCCGAAGGTCGTCTGGGGCGGTCTTATCGATTTGCCCAAACCTCATACCATCGTCCGATTTATTTTATAACACGGCAGACGACGCAGGAAAGTCTGACTCAAGGACTCTCCGTCCCACCCTCTGACCCCCACCCCCCCCCCCCCCCCCCGCGCCGACAAATAGACTCGTGATCTACGACTTTGCGAATTCTCTGCTACCCGGGATTCGTGACGACTGCCGGTTGAAGGGTGGTACTTGACATGGGTATGATTTTACATTGTGCGCCGGGGTAGTTACACTTTCGATGGTTGGTGGGTAACTAAATTTTTTTTTTTTTTCGTAATAATAAATTTTCAAATAATTTTTTTAATCTTACACGGGAAATCAAAACACAAGGGGTTTCCTTTTTCTGCGTCGAAGCAGCTGTGCTCAAAGGGTAGATCGATCTCGAACAATGAAATTAAGGTTATGGCCGAAATTAGTTGGCCGCTTGGGTTGTGACTGAGGTTGGCACAAGTACGGAAGAAAAGAAAATGCGTAGGAAGGACAACAGATTGATCGAGGCGCCGACGTTATTTTCACTTGTGTTCCTTAATGACCGCCCGTCGCTCGTTACGTAAAGTTGAAGAAGGAATTAGGGGTGGAAGCGGCTGGAGGTAAGCCCGGATCAAAATACAAGTCAAAATCGATGCTCGGGTGAAATTAAATTTTTACCTAGACTTTGGGAACGTGGCGAGGACTTGACACTGGGATTTTAAGGGGGTTGGGAGGAGGGGGGGGGGGGGGCTGACGTAATATTTTTGAGTAAACCGAATCACTTTGGGTGGGTCCCGCTTAGATCTCACCGAGAGTCGTATGTATACCGAGGAGATCGTATGACGAAAAACGCGGCGAAGGGGAGTAGAAGGTATGAAAAAACATTAGACATTATGATACGTGTGTATGTCGTTGGGGGAACCTTCGTGATTATCGAGATCATGGAATTTCACCCCTAGACGGTCTACGACCTCTTTAGAGGGCCGAGACACCCTTCCTTCGGAATATATAATTCTCGAGTCCGACCCTAGTTACCGGGATTCTCGGGCGAGCCAGCCCCGATTAACGAGACGATGCCCCTGGGCGAGAGGGTTGGAGGGGAGGTAAGAAAAAAAAAAAAGAAAGGTGTAAATAACAAAACAATTACGATCCGCTGGTATAGGCCACCCTTCCACCCCCCACCAGGCTGCCTTGACTGTATGAATTGAAAAGGGCGTGAAAGCGTTACCCAGACGCGGCGACGTGGGTCGCGACCCGAGTCGAGGTCACCACTTACGGGGTTTGGGAAAAAAGCTGGTGCAGGCATCGGCCGTGTTTGCGGGCTAGACCGGGTCTGCTGCGAGCGGGTACCATCACTTTTCGGGGGTCGCGTCGCAATTGTCCCGCGTAGGTTACCGGATGATGGGGAAGCGGGGGCGCTGACGGAATCTGTATGGTTTGCAAGGAAACCGTCTAGACTCATCTTGCTAAGGGTAGGTGCCGGTGGTGGTAGCAGCATTCATAGCAGGGGTGGCCATGGGCGTCTGGATTGGAGAAAGTATCACTGGTGGTGCTCGAGGAGGGGGTTGTGTTCGCGTAGGGTTGGCGGTGGGGATGGCGGGGGTCACGACAAGAGAGTAGTCAGGGTGGGGTAGCAGTGAAAGTCCTCCCGCTCAATAACCCCTGACGCCAAGGTCACGGTCATGGCCTCGACGCGACTACGAACTTTCCCCCCCAGTACCTCTACGGATCCGACAACCCACCCACCCCTCCGTTCTCATACCAACCCCTAACGTCAGACCAATCCCCGGAGGTCTCTGGCCCCTATCCCACCCCTCCTCGCCTTCGATTCTCTCTGTTCATTCTACCCCCCCACCCTCTCACACCCCCACCACCCCTCCCGTCCTCACTCTATTCGAATAGTCTCGTTAAACCTCAAATATCCAGACTGCGGCATTGTTGTTATCTTCGGCATCGACCCCCTCCCCCGTCCCCCCAGTATATGTCCCTTGCCTGCCATCTATGTATCCGGTGAACTACTTTGTACTTTGGTACATTCTTACGACCTACAACCACCCCCTCTAACCTTTCACTCTCTATGTCCAAGTTCGAGCCTGATTTTTCGACGCTAACCTTACGTAAGGGATTAATCATTGGGATTGCATGCTTTTTTTTCTTTTTTTTTAATAATCCATCGTAATGTCTGATTTGATGTAATTATGGAAGAAAAAAAATGTTTCTGCTTTGTACCGAAATTTTGGATCAGTCAAGTGGGGTAGCAGTGTTGAGCTCGTAATTATACAGAAATTAATTATGACTTAATGAGGTGCGTGCTTGATGTAATTTTACGAAAAATCTTGTTGGTTTAATTTGATCACGATTGCCGCGGATACGTCGGAAAACGACTTCATTTTCACCCTGTTTCTTTTTTTTTTTTTTGACGAAATTATTATTCGTACTCGATAATTACGTTACCCTCCTTATAGTGGACTTTCACCTATACGGTTGTACCTATCAATGATGCTGTCATTCGTCAACCCCAAAATCTTAGTGCGTGGTAATGACCACCTATCTACCACCCCTTCAGACCCGCTCGTTCTTCGCCACCGCGGACCTTCGACTTCATCTGACCTGACCCGTGTTGATTGTCAGTGATAATCGTCCCCCTGCGCCCAATGAAAAGGGGTGTTTATATCAAATTCATCATTGAATCATCGTCTGGTTCTTTTTACGTGTTTTAACGTTGAAATAGGGGATGGAAAAAATATATATAAAAAAAAAAAAAGATGGCGATTGACGAGTTTTTCGCGATCGGACTAGGGTCTGCAAAAGGTAAGTCCGGTAGGTGGGGATTGTTAGACGGTTGGGGGGTGGGAGGAGGGGGGTCGGACCCGGAGGTTTTGATGATAACCTTGACCGTGGTGTATCGATCAGACGGTAGAACCCGGCAGTCGCCATGACTACGAGGGGTCCTCTCACACTATTATCCCTCCGACGCACTCACGCACAGTCCACGCACTTAAGGGTATGCTAGTATGCATTATTTTTGCAAAATTGATTTTAATGACGCAACTAATGATAAAATATGTATATTCCTTTTTTCATTTATTGAACTTTTCAATTTTCCACCTTGCGGATTCATTGTTGTGCCCGGTCGGGGGCCTAAGTTTGGGTCTATGATCAGTCCCGGAGGGGGGTCGGAGGTCAGTGCGTCTGCTGGTTGTCACCGATTCAGGTGATGATCGGGACGCGAGGTGGTCCACTCCGTACCCTTGTTCCGGAAGACGTGGATTCATTGGCGGCAGCCGGGGGTGAGTGGATCATGAGTATGATGGATGCTGCGTGCTGCGAAGTGTGCGTGGGTCGCGGCTGGGCCGGGAAGAGACATGCGACCACGAACGGGTACCCCAAGGACCGGGTTGGGTCGAGCCGAGGACTGTCGGGCATAAGACCCGCAGGACCAGGTGCGGCTGGGGCATGGGTCGTTCCTGAGGCCCGACGCGTAGGATCTTCACCAGGTCCAATGCCAGGAGCTCTGATCTTGCATACCGTCGCTTCGGACCGAGGACCAAGTCATGCGTTCATGTGCGTACTCGATCTGTGATTCGAAATATTAATATCCATCAGTTGATACGATGTTGTTTTCGCATCCGCTTCGACCCGCTTTTGAGTCATCAGGCAGTGACGTCTTTTTTGGACCGGGCGCGAGCTTCGCTCTTGAAACTCTAGAGGCGCTACTATATAGGGCTACTAGGGACCTTCCGACGGGTTGCGGTAAAATCGGCGGCTCGATTCACCAGGTTAGCTGAGACTGCTGGCGTCCATAATATCAGGGGTTCCACACGTGTCATACCTATATCAGAAAATATATATTTTTTTTTTTTTCTAAACTGACGTGCGTCATGTGGAATATATATGCTTTGAGGGACTGTGCCGGTATTTTTTTTTTTATTTTCGATCAGGTATCGTGAGGGATTTAGGGGGTTCGATTGATTTTGAATTATTACTTATCCTCCTCTCCGATATGTACAGAGTGCGTGGGGTTCTCAGATAAACTCCGTGGCGCAGTATCATAGGGTAGGAAGAATGATCGAAGTCATTCTGGCGAAGGGTTGAGGGGCTAATCAGGGTTGTTACACGTAAAGCTCAGTGTAAACGTCGGGGGTCTAGAATATTTTTCCAAAAATTACCTTACACCAACCCCTAAATCCCTCTGAGTGGGTAGAAAGGGTGATGGATACCGTCTAGGCTACTCTGTGGCTATGATATTTCGGGCTCGTCGGATTGTTTATAGGGGTAAATATTTCTTACAGGATTATGCAAGGAAGTGCTTTTCTTTTTTCATAAGGGACGATGCGTTGTTTCGTTTGTCAGTCGAATCGAGGGATGCAATCGCAGGTAAAAATGGACTCGGTGAAAATTAATAGTGCGCTGCGAGTAAGGGTTGACAATTTTCTTCACGGATCAACACCCCTCACCACCTCTCTGTAGACCCTTGTTTTCCTGAGGTCTGGTCTATTTTCTTTCTCTTTTGTGGAACAAAAAAAATACAAGGACGTCTACTCCGAGGGTGCGATAGGAAAGTTTCTCCAACCCCCCCCCCCCTCCCTCCCACCCTCCCTCCGCACCCCTCGTAATTCAAATGCAGACCCGTCAGTGAGCGAGACGCCGAGAAAGTTTAAGGGATGCCATGTTGGCGTCATGGCAAAAAGTGACGTAGAGTTTGATGATGAGTAGGCCTGATACCCGGGGGTGGGTCCGCCTGTTCTTCTCCTGACTGAAGGTTGAGTCTGGCCTAACCTACCTTAACAGGGATTAGGGTAGGGATCTACTCGCTCACTTTCGCTCGATAGGCAGGTTCAAGGACGGCAACGCCCTGTCTGCCGTCATCCCCTAACAACCTCGCCAAGGATACTACGCAATTCCCACTTTAGCCCTGAAAAGCAGACTCTCGTATGCACTGTGATGCCCCTTCTGGTATTTGGAGCTGTGTCTAACCTTATTTAAAAAATTTTTTCACTGATATCCTTATCTATGCTCGAATTTGTTTTTTTTTGTTGCCCGACCTCGGATACCCGGGAGATATAAATTTTGTAATTTAATCAGGCTCAATTCCGCATTTGTTTTTCCCGAACAAGTTTGTTCCTTGTCGATATTTTGCACTGCGGGTATTATTGAACTATTATCGAACTATATTGTTGCCGCGCTCTTATTAATTTTTTTTTCAAGTCACTCGGTATATCGCAGTGCCGCGATATGGGACTCTCTCTCTCTCACTCTCTCTCTCTCTCTCTCTCTCTCTCTCTCTCTCTCTCTCTCTCTCTCTCTCTCTCTCTCTCTCTCTCTGTCTCTCTTTCGCGGTAGGGGCATCTGGAGTGCTAACGCTGTTGCAGTCTCCGCATTGAATTGCATTACGTACCGAAATGTTCCAAGCGGTGGAAAGAGACTGATTCGCGTACCTATCTGAGGTCGGAGGTCACACCTCAGAGATGAACTTTATATTTGCAGCGATAAAGCCTCGGCGTATTGGAGAGAAAAAATTGTTATGAAAAAGTGAAGAAATAATTTGCACGAGACACTTCCGTTACGTAGATTATGGAAATTTTTTGTAATTGGCAATTGGGTTTTTTGTTTTTTCTTTTTCGAAATTCAGCCCTTTGAATTTTTTTTTTTTTTTTTCTTCTTCTTACATCCTGACCGACTACAAGCAATGGGAATAGGAAGCGATGAAATATTGCAATTACCAGCGAGAAATTCTTTGCTGTCGCGCGTAAAGCCGCGACAGCGATTTTTATCGCCTGGCTCGACAATAAAATCGACGAAGTATGTACGTCGTCGCATCATTTAGAAACGCGATCGTTGTTTCCTGAATAATTGACAATTTCGTGTTTTCGCGACGCGACGCTTCCACAACGAATCGAGCAGCCATCTCGAGGATATACCCAATCACAGCTAGACTGTGAACTAGACTTAAAGATCCCGAGCATTTAGGCAATTCCGTGGGATGATTTTTCAACTGAGATTCCTCGTCGTAATTCTCGATGGATATCAGGGCCCGAGTGATTGGCATTGAAAAAAAAAAAAAAAAAAAGTTAATGGGGTAAATATTTTTGATGAATCGTCGGCCATTTTTTTTTTTTTTTTTTTTCGTAAACAAAACGACAGGATCGACACGACTGGGTGCTGGATATTTACTTGAGCGGGAAGAGCGTGAAACGCAGAGGGTGGTAGAACAGCGTGACCTAGGACAATGTGACTGGTCCTGTGCTAGGTCACCCCCTCCATGACCCTTGACCCCACCCCTTACGACGGCGGCAGTCAGACTCTCCAGAAGCACCGGCGCTCTCTACCCTCCCCGTCAGAACTTTATACCAATTAGACGCCAACCCCTCGTGCCGTCTCCTTGGGAGTCTCGCAGCCTGCCGCCGCTCAGTGAAAGCCGTCGCGACGCTGGGCGTCGAAATAACTGTCAGGAACTTTCGCTCAACCAAATTTACCGCTGCTAATCGATAGTCCGGGCGAAGGTTAAGTTTGAGGTAAAAAAAGAAAAAAACATAGAAAATTCGTTTCCTACCCTTAATTCTCATACAGGTGTTATAACCCCTTCGAACGTAATAGCCATAGGGTGGCTGATTATCAATAAATTTCACCGACTCGCTTTCAAAACGCATCTTTCCCCCGACCTAACGAATAAGCCGATCGAAGGGTAGGAAAAATTTCTTGATAAATTTTCATAAAAATTTCCCTTTGCCAATTGATACGGTTACGACGTTGGGTAACGTGGCGGAGGGCGTCGTAGGTTCTGGATATACCGGGTCGACCTTGGTTAAGGGCGCGTCGCAAAAGGGAGGAGGGGAGGGAAAAATAGAAGGGTGGGTGAGGAAGGGACGATGAAAAAAAAAAAATCTGCGCAAATTTCGTTTGACCCCGACACTGAGGCAACTCTCCCCGGGACGACGTAATAATCGAAGGTTGCGTCAATAGGGAAAACGGAAGGGGTGGTACGGTGAAGAGAGGGGGGGAGGAGGGGGGGGGGGTCACGGGGTGAGTCTATAACCGTAGCTTTGCCAACCCCCGTTTTGGCACACATCCCGTCCCTCGCTTCGTCCCCGCGAGTCCCCGTGACCTTGATACGCTGGATCCAGGTGGGCACTTTAAGGGTGGCTCGAGACGTGGGTGTTCATCTCTCCAGGGGTTGGCACTTTGTAGTCTCTACGCGCGATCGGTAGGGTGGCCTTGTGGCAGGACACGAAAGAAAGGGAAAATCCCGAGAGTCCTTATAAAAGGGTGGGCGGGCGGGCGGGCGGGGGGGGGGGGGTGGTTGACTGGGGCGAATTGGGAATAGGTAGGGTCGGGAAAAGGAAGGCCGGGATACAATAAAAATGGCGTCCTCTGTTTGCTGTCTGCTACCACGTAGTCGGGGGGGGGGGGGGGGGTGGCTGTTTGTGGACGGACGGGACTGTCTAGGTTGGGGTAGGACGTGCCCAGAAGGTCGTGGAAAGGACGTGGTAGGTCTGGTAGGGGTAGGTCAGCACCTACCTACGCACCTCAATCAATACGAGTCTACGACGGCCTGACTCCGACACCTACGCGAAACCAGCACACCCGTTAGATTATCCACCAACACACCGTCCGCCCTACATCAGCGGCAACCCCTTAGCACCCCTTGGTCCTTCCTGTGATCGTTAACAGGACTCGACCCACCCCCCCCCCCGTACCCCGTGCACTCTTCGACGTCTGGCACCCGATAACCCTGAGCTTGCACGAGACGGCGGGAATCGAAAGAATATTTGAACCTGAAAAAAAATGGTTCAACCCTTGGTCAAAATTAAAAAAAATTTTTCAATCCCGCCAGAGCCATTGATTTCAATATTAAAATCATGCCCTGCATACGACGGGGTGTAACGAATTTTTATTTAACCCCGTACCCCCTAACCCCTACGATACGTCGTTACTATAAATACACGGGGTACCCGCACAAAGTGCACCTACGACCCAAGTACTCGTCCTCCTACCGAAATACACTTCCTACAAGGGTAGTTAAGCGTATAAATATATTCAGGCGCGAAAGTGGCACGTTACGCCAGAAAGGGTTAACCTCACAGGGATCGTACAGGGTTTTCAGTCCCTGGTCTGCGAGGAAGAAACGAGGGTCGCAGAATTTGCATTTGCCGTAGCCTCCGCCGTTCTTACACACCGACCAACAAAAACCATGCGAAATTCCAACGCGCGTCACAGCAAGGGTTGCCACCCCCGAGTAAACTGCCGGTATCAGTAAAGTGCACTGGCGCATCGGTAACGAGAATGGAGTCACGCAGAAAGTCCATAGGCGGACGCGACGCTACAGGTAGACCCACGAGTACCCCTTTAAGGGTAGGTGCGCAAGGGGATGGTTCATCTCCATAGTAAGGGAGTGGTAAGCTGCTTACGCGTACGCAGAAGGGTGATTCCGGTAAGGAACGAGAGACTAGGTGGGAGTCACGGAGCAGGAAAATTCAGGTCGCGCCTTGACACAGTTGCACTTACCACGTGCACTGACGGTATGCACTGCGCATGCGCACCGAGGACCGATTCAACCGCCAACTGTCGCGCGCTCGCTGCACTAACCTCTCCTTACTCCGATATACACGCGATATCCAAAGGAATCAGAGAGCGGTGTAAGCCCAACTGACGACCGCGAATACATAGTGTAATACCCGATACCATAAGCTCCTTCAACGAGAGTGTGTACCACTGATTGCGATTGCCTCTTAAATAATTAGTGCACCTCGGGACGTCCCGCACCTGTGCCACATGCATCATGCTACTTTTGCTGCAGGAATGTCTCAGTACGATTTTTTGCTGTCAGGAAGAGATTTGGTGTGACCATTTTTTTTTTTGAGTGATTCGAAAAGTTGTATCATGCATTCAATGTCATGGGTCATTGACCTTTGATCGAATGGTAGTAACCCCTCTGTATCGTCGTACCACCCCCCTCTTGCCCCCTACGCTTGGGCAATGACGTTATTCTTGTCGTGCGGACGCACCGAAAACTTTTGTCGCTGCCAAGGGAAAAAGAAATCGAGGAAGAGTTTTCACGGCGGTAAACGTGCGTCGCGACGCTCTCGCGATGCAACGGCGCGAGCTCGACTTGCGTCTATCTAGGCCAGGGCTAAGCGAACACGGTGGATTTTATGTTAGTGTGTACGTATGTATATATATATATATATATCTGCGTATATAAAGTGCATGCACATGCAAGTGCACCGTGTAAGAGCATGGTATTTCTATACCAGAGGACTTGTCTATACTTGTCCCAACGCAGCTGTGCGAGTTGGACGTACGATCGGTGCATGTGCAAGTGTATGCACATGCAGTAAACTTTGCTATAGTACGAGATATCTTCTTGGCAGTATCTCCTTATCCAGATATACATATATATATATATATATATATATATATACACACCTCGATTCTCACTTTCGATTTACGCCATATTCACGTAGCTGCAATAGATCGGAGCTCTCGATCTGATTCGGCCGACGACATTAACACCGATTTTCAGCCGGCGACAAGTCGGTTATTAAGGTTATCGCCGAGGATCTTTCGTATATTTTGCGAATCTTTATGCTCGCCCTCTGTTCAACAGCCTATACACGTATATATATATATATATATATATATATATATACGTGTAAGATTTAATTTCGTCATGATTTCTTCAATTCGCTGCACCTTGACGATTTCAATATGGCGGTCGAGAGATTATCAATTATCGCGTTGCACCTGAATAACGATCGTACGGTAGACTAGACTTTTCTGCTCCGACACCGGTAGTACAGACGTATAAAAGATTAATAAAAAGAAGAAACTAGAACGCAGCTAAAAAAACGTATTCGGTATCGAAGTATTTGCAGAAAAAAAAAAAAAGTAATTAATACCAACCTCCATTACGCGCTATCTAATCGTCCGGTGGGAAGAAGCTTTAATCGAGAACGGACAAATATTATTTCTTCAGGCTTCTCTTCCCATTGCGTACGGGTGCGTAAGGTAGTTGGCAGTAACGGGCGTCGTGTGTACAGCCCAGTACACACGACCCGTAACAGCAATGCGGATAATGAAGTTTACGCGTTTGGCTATCTGCATTTAGCATTGACACCGTAGCTGTCTCGCTTGTGCGTCGATGTAACGTTGGTCGGATTGATTTTCTTTTTCTTTTTCTTTTTCTCTCAAATGCAGTAAATAGCCTGCCGATATCTGTCGCCACTGAAAGCAATAATAATAGTATCAAGCATCGCTGACTGCGGTGTCTTCGTAAGGGTCCCTCCAGGGTCGTGAGACGTTACAGCGGAGGAGGAAAAGGGAGTGTGGCCGGGGAGAGGGGGTAGGCGAGGGGAGAGGAGGAGAGTGGACGCCCAGGAAGAAGATGGGACCAGGAGGGGTGCGTGGGGGGTGAGGGGGGGGGGGCCTTAAGGAAAGCAACGACCGGTCTCTCCTCCCCATCGGGACTTGGCGTTCGCGCGAATCGGTTTAAAAATAGGTCGGGTCGCGTTGTCGACCAGGATGTGCAAGGGAGATTCCGCGACGGAGGCTGCGGGGCTTTGGTAGCTTCCTAAGAGATGGCTGGCTGGCTATGGGTGGCTGATGCAGGGTCGACTGGCTGGCTTGACTCCTGCTCCTGGCACTTGGTTCGCGCTTAGGCGTTCGGTGGTTCGGCCACTTGGGTTATTCGCTGGTCGGAGCTTCGTAGAGGAGCGAGAAGGACGGACGTATAGGAGAGTTACGTGTGTGTGAGAGAGAGAGAGAGAGAGAGAGAGAGACAGACGTATAGTATGGTACAAGGCAGGGCGAGGTGCCGCCGCTTGCATAGCTGGCCTGCAGTTGCAAGTCGCCTTTGGGTTTGCAGGGGCGGGAGGGGAGCGGCGGCTCCCAGTGGGTAAGAGGTGGGGAGGAGGGGTACGTGGTTCCGAGTCGGATGAGGCAGGGCAGTGGGGTTAGGCCTTGGGAGAGTTCGCTGCACCTCCCGTCCGTCGCCCCCAATCCCCCGGCGACGCCGACGCCGCCGTCTCCTCGTTCACCTCTCGTCTAACTTCCCCTTTCCAGCTCGGCAGCGCCGATACACATGCAGCGCCGATGCACACCGAAGGCTCCCCGGCTCGTTCGCACGCCAGGGACCTTCTTCTCTTTGAAAGCGATACGCAAGCCCCAGCAACGCCGGAGAGCTAGATCGACGACGTCGCTCGGGATGGCTGCGAGGCGAATTGGCCCAAGGAAAGTATCGCCGACGGTGAAATTAATATGGAAACTTGCCACGATTCCTAATGGCACCACCCATTGTACTGGTCGTGTGGTGTTTACGTGTTAAAAAAAAAAAAAAAAAAATTTTTTTTTTTTTTTTTTTTTTTTTACGGTTGCTCCTCGCCATCACTCGGGTTGGGTAGCACTTATTGCACGTGGGCGTCGCAGGATCTTTCCGGTTCTGAGTCGCGCGTCCTTGATAAGCGGACACGCACGTTGCGAGGATCGACTTCTTCTTCGTGCCAGGGTAGTTTTCAGGCTTGGTTTTATTCATCGGCCAGACGCACGGGATGAATTTAACTGTAGGTTGGTAGGACTGTGTCGCGCAGGCCCTGCAAACCTTACGCGGCTGTCCTCGGTCCTGTAACGGTATGTGGCTAGTTAATTGACGGACTTGTCACTGGATGAATTTGTCTCGTGGTCCAGGAGAGACGTCTACGGCGCTGCCTGTAACCTCTCTTGCGTTTATTATTGATAAACGAAGCGTCGCTTTCGAGAAACGTGCCGGGGAAAAGTGCGCGTTAGTCTCGGCCTGAATCGCCGGCTAATGCACTGCCTCGCTCCTTCTCGTCTCTACCTCCGTTATACTCTTTCTATCGCGTTGTATCTCCCTGGCTCTTGTTATTACCAATTCGATCGCTTCCATCGGTAACTTCGTTCACGTGGCACGAGCACTTTTTCATGCCTCCTCGAGACCAACGCCATTATTTTCGTGGGATACTCCAGATCCGTGTGTACGGACTGGTTGAGGTATATTATTGGTAGTTGATGGTTTGTCCGCTAGGGAGTCTATTCAGTTTATGCCAACCTTCAATTTTATTAGTGAAAAATACATGTGACGTTATGGTATCTTTCTTTTTTTTTTTTTTTATTGATTACCAGGCTCGTGGGTTGGTATCTATGGATATAAACTGTATAGCCTATATAGAGTCGAGCACCATAGCAAAAAGAAAATCCGGTGTTCTCCCTTTACCCCCTCCTCTCTGAAGTACGTCTCGAAGAGGCGTCTCTCCTCTCTCTCTCTCCTTTGGCCTCTCTCCTTCGCCACTCTCTCTCTCTTCACGGGCTCCTTGTATCTCTCACCTCTCCGCAAAACCGCGGCTACGCCCCTGCCGCAGGCTGCCACATTTTTTTTTTCACTCTTGTACGTTGGTAGGTAGACACCCGATCAAAAGCGACGTTCGATGTCTGCGCTAAATCTTACGGTTAACTCGAGAGGTCAAGGGTCGAGGGGGGGTCCGTAAGAATCCTCATGAACTTTCACCCCTTACCATATACTCGTACTCCCTTTTTTATTCGATACTGAAACAAACTCGAACCTTCCGGAGAAAAATAGGTGTAGGGGTTGAAGAAAACAACCCTTTGAAAATTTATACCAGGAGCGACGCAGCCAACCGTAAGAAAAAAAAAAAAAGAAGTCAAGTTCGAACTTGCATGATGCATCCTTCTATGAAACTGGAGAAATTCCATTGGACACAAAGAAAAATAGTAGACGCAAAACTCTCGCCGCGTGCGAGACTTCGAAAGTCGCGCCTTTCCCTACCCTCCGCCCTCCTATTCTAAATTAATAAAACATCCCGCGAAAAACGAGAGTCTCGCGAAAATGAATTCTGTTCCAGCCGGAAAGTCTCACGCGATCCAGTGCCAAGGTATCCGTGCGATACGTGGGACGTTCTTTGATCTTCTCTACCTTTTCGTTAAAATCTTGAAGGTGTCAGCCATCGCTGTATGTAACTTTGGTAGGTTGTAATTTACGTCGCGCCCGAACGGTGGCGCCACCCGTGTTTACCGTCGGCGTCAATCGGAAGCTCGCGAACGTTTCATCCAGTTCGATGAATTGTGCGATATGACGAATTAGAAATCTCCGTTTTCCTGTATCAGGGCGTTGTCGTCTAATACCCAGACCGTCATCCTCGCCGACCGTCGATCTCGTCCTCGAGATCGGCGAGAGTTACGCGGTTTTCTCTCTAGGCCAGTATAGAAGCCGCGTGCCGCTTGGCTTTTTTTGCGCGAAAATAACTCTCGACCAGTCCCACGGGAACCCCGGGTGAATTCCACGTACTAACCGTGGCCTCTCTAACCTACAGGTCCTTACAAGTACACCCGTGGAATCGGGTACAATCCATTACCCTGTGCTTGTGTGCTTTTGCAGTGCATAACCTCAAAATGAAGTGACGCTAACCGTACAGCTATAAATACGTGAAAAAAACAATCAGGAACCTCCTGCCTCCTACCTCTGTAAATAACACGGCAACGTCTACATAGTGCGAATGAATCATTGCATCTATAAATTCAATAAATATTTATGAGATTTCGATCGGCGAATTTTATTTACCGATTTAATCGATCTGCCCGAAGGTGGGTGCGAATTTTTAATTGGCAACGCATGTCGGCTAATTTACGTAGCGGCCTATGACTCGGTATACGTAGGTGTGGCAACGGTTCGGTATTTTCATTTTGAAATATCAAAATCGATAATCATTTTTGTACTTAATCGATAAGATTTCTTGTCGATTCGATCGGATCGTTTTCTGTCTGCTACTTGTCGGCATTTTATGCAAGCGAACCAACAGAAACTCTATTTTATATCGAGACCGAGATACCTGAGTGATAAGGCACTGATAATCTTCTTAGCGCGTTTCACTGTGTATGGAGATTATATAATATATATGTAATTATAAATTATTAATATACATTTAATCACGTACGCGAATCGTATGTAAAAATGATGAAAACATCGTAAGCGATATATCGTATACGTATGAGTATTGTCGAATGACTTCCAAAGGCGAAAATAACATCCGGGAAAGACACTGGCGTGGCGCCTATAGTTATTGTCGTTGACGATAATCCTTGTATTCGCACCTGTGTTTGCGAGAACAACGTCTCTCGTTCCCTCGTAAAAATTTTAAACTTTATTTCATTTCCATCACGCGAATCCAAGTCATCAAACTATTCGTAGCCACTCGAAGAACACTTATAAGCTTAGAGAACGCCTCCTCTGGGAACGCTGCCAGAAAGCTACAAGGGTTAAGGTAAACAGGTACTCTAGAAACGTAACCTATTAAACATAGATGAAGAGTATGAAAAAAAAAAAAACAAGAAAAAAAATTCAAAAATATGACTAAGTGTTTGAAAATATTTAAAAAAAAAATGTTATACTCCCTGTCCCATTCCAGTGCACGGTAAAAGTAGCTTTTCTTTGAGCTAGAGAGTGAAAGAAAATAAGAGAGAGAGAGAGAGAGAGAGAGAGAGAGAGAGAGAAAGAGTTAACAAAAAAAGAGAGGAGAGACTCTGGTTCAGGTTCCAATGTTGCGGTAGGCTACGTACACTGTATCGCGAGCTTCTAACTACAGTCGTATTCGTGCTGGTAGTAGCTGTGCCGCGCGGTCCCGTCCGTGTGCCTTGGAACAGTGCCGAACTCTGCCGAAGCTCACCGAGCGTAGCCGAAGTCCTCCTCTCGAGCGTGGAACCACAGTGGAATAGCTCGACGGCGTGCGAGAGTCGAGGAGAGTGAGTCTGGAGTAGTGAACGAGCTTGGACTAAGCTAGCTAGCGGGCTACCCTGAGCGACCCCGTCGGTTCCCGAGTCAGTCAGTGTGCCACCGGCGAGCGTCCATAGGCGCCTCTCCTCCACGTTACTCTTGACTCTCCTCCGCCGCCGTCGCCGCGACTGCCTTTAACAACGTCCCGCCGACGTAAACATTCGAGGGTTGCACGTCTACCGGAGAGGTTCGCGCGCCGTCATCTTCATCGGCAAAGTATCCGTACCTGGTGTTACGGACTTAGTCAGTCAGTGTGTCGAATCTTATTCGAAGAGGATTCGATTATTATTTTTAAACTGAAAATACGCGTTTACATCATTCGTGGACTGATACGCCGGTATTAACGACGGTCGAGCGTGCTTCGTTTTATTTGAATTTCCAACGGTTTTCGGTGTTTCTTTGTTGTTTTTCTTTTTTTCTTTTACGTACGTCGCTACGACGAGGAAGATTCTTCGAATCCTACGATTGGAAGATAACGTCCAGGAAGAGTGCGTGACGAAAAGAGAGAGAGAGAGTCGCGCGCGGTTTTCACCGCGTCGACTTTTCTAGCTGTCTCGTTAGGCCTGGTGCTCTGTGACTGTACTTGGTTTTCTTGGAAACTTGGACAATTGTTTTCTCTGTCTTTCCTACTGTGACACAGCGTATTGATAACAGTGCCGGTAAATTCGTGTTACTCTCGTGCGATCTTTGCGTTTTATTAATACTTTAAGCGCCGTTTTATTATCTCTGAAAGTTTTTATGCGTCGAATAATGGATGGTTAAACGTTTCGTGAATTATCAAATGGTGTTAAACTGGTGGGACGTACAGTGAGACTTGACAAAGAAAGTTTTATTCGCTTGAGGAATGAACGACGAGGTTATGGTGTATCGTTAAGGAGTAGGAACAGGTTAAGGAATGGTAATCGATTATCATCGAAGAAGAAACGGGATGACAGCGATGAACCGATAAGCCGTTCTCCCACTTCTGAAAGGAAGTTGATACCGTAATCGTGGATATTGCCGTTGTTTATTAATAGTTTAAATTAAAAGTGCAAGAGGCGCAAGAGGAGTCGGAGGTAGAGATACTAAAAGAGAGAGGTTAGAAAAGCCTGTAAAAATGTTAGAGGATCAGCCGCTCGATCTGAGCGTTCGCGTTGGTGACTACGCTGAATATTCACGGGATCAGGACGATCAGGATCAGGATCCTGATCAGGAGACTAAGGATCTCGAAGACTATGGGAATGCAACTGCTTTACGCTTACGTGGTCTTATGACCACGACAACCACCACCTCCAACAGTACCTCGTCCTCGATGGAGTATTCGCAGGGCGACAGGACCTGCTCGGAAGACTCTGATGACTCCTGCAATTCTGATAACCACAAGGACGGTACAAGCAACATCAGGTCCCGTTCAAGGCCACCGGGTACCAAACCCTACAAGAAGAACCTCATGCGGAGATACCGTGAGTCCTTACTGAGATCACGTTAGAGTATTGTTATGGCTGTCACTTGAAAGTCATAAACATCATTGACGTTCGATCAAATAGGTGGAATGATAATTAGAAAATTATGAAACTCCATTGATAAGGTATCTAGTGCGTAGTACCTCTCTAAGGGGGATCCCATTATTTGTTATCATACATTTCGGAAACGAGGTCCAGCAGAGACCTCGTGGTATCTTCTGAATTCTTTAATTAGAAGTTATCAATCAAAATAGTCTTTCATCGCGATTAATTTATCTTAATCGAGAATTCAATTTCCTAATCACTCGGCTCTTTCGACTCTACCGTCGTTTCTTCACAGCCTTATCTCTATTTCTACGTGACTTTAGTCTCCTTCGATTTGATTTTCGTTTCTGCGATCCTGCCTGGCCGTTTTGTTACTATGGTGGTGACTGGCTGGTGGCTGGGCCCCTATTCCCGCAGTCCACTAACACGTTAGACCACAGTACGATCCACATCCAACCTACCAGTAATGGAGTCGTGTGAGTGCGTAATTTCGGAGATAAAAATATTACGCAAGGCACCTTGCGAAGGTCGTACGAAGCTGACGGAGAGACCGCGACAGACAGACAGACAGTGAGAGAGAGAGAGAGAGGAGGAGAGCGTCGTCGTGGTAGCAGGATGAGAAGACAGAAAGGGAAAGCGATATCAAGTGTACATGCAGGAAGATGAAGAGAGATAGAAGATGGAAAAATAGAGAGAAAGAGAGAGAAAAAGAATATATAACGTTTAAGCCAGATTCGTATTTCGATGCTTCGTTTCGCAATTTCCGATTAGGAGCGGCTGCCTCAACGATAGTGCTTGTTGACCTGCCCCAACCCCGACAAAATTAGAGTCGCGTATCTTTGACTTGCCCGTCACGATTCTTCTCAAGCGACGACTTCATTTTTCGCACCTACTTTTATCCTTGGACAATATTTAGCTGCTTCTTCGGATCCTTCGGATATCATTGCTTTATTAGGCGCGTCTTGTAAATTTGTTGGGATAAATATTTTGTCTTTTATTTTTCTTCATTTTTCCCCCCCCCCCCCCCCCCCCCTCTTGTCTTGCATCATCGAACTTTGATCTTTGAAAATATTTCCCAATTACAGTCTCTGTCTCTTGGCAACCCTTTTCTTTTTTGGAATTCCGAAAGTGTTTTCACGTTCCGCAACCACGGGGGGTTCGGATACATCCGGAACGTCGTTTCCCATGAGTAGCATTGAAATTGTAACGTCACCTCGTGTAACCGAGTGCTGCGGGGATAGGGAGAAAGCGTTTTTTTTTTTTCCAAAAATTTCACTCATTTTTCATTTTAGTCACAGTTCACGTCCAGGGCACGACAGCCAGGACACTTTCTCGTGTCCCTTGAAAAGATTTGGGATTGACTTTCTCTTACGGAAGATCCTTTGGAAAAATTTTTCTTTTAGTTACCCTCTGTTCTTTCTTTCTTTCTTTTTTTCACCAAATTTCAACGTTTCACACATGACGCGGATATTTCTGGATCACTAGTAAAGGATACACAGTACACACGTGCCTGGAATATATATTTTTTATCCGTAAAGGGTCTCCCGTGGTTGCATGGTAGTAGGAGCTATCCGGCATCCCTTGTATCTTGAAAAATTTTTTTTTTTCCCCCTATACTATTAAGCCTGACTCCACACTCCCTGTTACAAAAAAAAAAAAAAAAAGTGTCCTTTCACCAAAAAAGTACCGTTTTGGGTTTGAACCCTTTCACTGGTATAAGACAGGCAAAAAGAGGAGGGAGAACCATTTTGTAGCTCGAGTGAGAATATTGAGTGAGTCAAGGGTTGACGAGAGAGAGAGAGAGAGAGAGAGAGAAGAAAAATAAGAGAAAGTAGTGAGAGAGAAAAGGAAACAGAATTGCCCGTAGTTTCTGTGTTTAGCTACCGTTTGACTTATTGACGATTGCGGTGTCTTTTCTCCGGAGCTTCCTATCTCTCTCTTGCTTCTCAAAACTCCCCTCCTGCATCTCTCTCTTTCTCCGTAATACCTTGTAAACCTTCACCAGGTACCTACCTGAAGCTCAACTCGCACTGAATGTAAATTAAACATTTACGACACCCACCGCGCTTACCATTAGCAACTCTGAAGTTAGCCTTAACAGGAGTGGGCGGGAATTTCAAATTTTTTTTTTTTTTTTTTTTCATTACTCAAATCCTCCACAGACGTTCTATTAAAGTAGGAAGAACAAAATTCATAATCTAATAGCTTCCGGTATGATCCCCACCTAAGCCTGACCACCCACTCGGCCCACACCTCAAACACTCATATTCGTAGTTCAAAAGCGGAATGGTTAATAAGGGTAGCGTGCACCTACTCTATAATACATACTACCTTCGAGAGATAATGTGCTACCTCAGACAATAGTCGAATTCAACGTCGTATTGAATAATTTTATTTTTTTCTCCACGTCCCATATTACTTCGCGTAACCATAAAGCCTCGTGTATCCGATCGTAAGAGAATTCACGATCTCTAAGTTTTTTTTTCTTTTTTTTTCCGGAAGTCTCGATTTTTCGTAAACCGGAAAGTGACGGACGCCGTCCCAAGGCGCGTTTCGCCGCCTCGGGTATATTAACAACGAGGAATCGAATAACTTGGAATGGGCGGTGTGTTTATATTTAAATAGCTAATGGTTCGGGGAAGCGTCGTTAGCTCATTGTGATTCAGGATATTAGCCCGTCGAGGAAGGAAGGACTAACTTCCTGTCTGCCGGTCCCATCCCTTAACAATTTTTCCCTTATCCCTTAACCGTCGAGCTGGTCTGTAGCTTCGGCCGTGACAGTCGACGCCCGCAGTCTTTTGTGCATGAAGTTTGATATACGAAAAAAAAAAAAACCCCCAATAAAAATTACAAATCCCTCGTTAGTGAAAATAAAAAATTTTTCTTCAAAATCCTCACTCTCAATCGCAAACTCGGATCCGCTCGCCCTTACCGGAAATAACGAAAACTGGTCACCTTCCTTGCGTCACGTGTATAATAATAATAATAATTTTCTTCCGTGTTCTCAATACTTCCATACCTACCCCTGTAAACCTCCCTCCCCACTTTCTCCCAGCCCCGTCAACATCTTGTCCTCGTGCAGAAACTTTCTTGGCTCCGCTCGAGGAGTCAATTTTTCCGCGGCCTTTCGCGGTATTTTCCACGTCGATCGGTTTCTCGATGAACGTTCCTCCCCTCCGTCCCCCGCTCTCCCCCTCCCGGCGCTGCTCCCTCTTCCCCTCCGTCGCCCTTAGGTGGTGGGGATGAGGGAGAAGAGAGGGACAGTGATGGGGTGAGAGTGAGAAAAGTCGACGAGCGTATCGGCGGGACTCTGGTAGGGACGAGGGGGAGGCGAGGGGAGGGAGATTCAGGCTTGACGGGGAGGGGATGATCAAGTTGACACAGTGGGGGGGGGGGGGGAGGGGAGGGGGGGATCGTAGGTGGTCGCAATAGGAATCTGGGGTAGACTGTCCTTGTGCCTTCTGGGTGCTTATTGGAACGTTGGCACGAAGACACTGTGTACTTTGGTCTATAGGGTGATACAAAAGACAACGGTACCCGGGCGATCCGATGGGTTAATTATGTAAAAATGAAAATTGATATTTTTTAGCCAGCTAATAAGTACCACCCCCCCCCCTGCCGGATACTTTTATACCGATAAAAATAAAAATAAATTGAAATTCCTTCAAGGCTATCGGAATCCTGAGTGTTCGAGTCCTTTCTGGAAAAAAAATTTGAAAATTTTCTTGCCGTTGCCCGAAAAATTGTCCAATAATTTTTTGCGTCGTACGTTAAACGTTATACCGATAATAATTTTGTAGCGTAGCCGTGCTAGGAAGAGAGTAAAAATAAAAAATATGTAAGACCCCGTCGATTTTATCGAAAAAAGCTCAACGACTACTTTCGTTATGGAAGCTATGGGTGTCCGTCGATGTATTCGTGTAACTAAATGGAGGTTAGATAAAGTGAACGCGGTGGTTGCTATCGATATATATATGTATATATACCGAGAAGGAAGGCGTCACGACGCCGGCGGTGCATAGAGGAAGAGCAGCTCGCTGAATGCACCAGCCCTGACCTACATAGTAAACCGTGTTGTGGGCTGGCTCTACGTACGTACGTTGGCCTAGCCTATACTGTCCTAGGCTATCCCCGGCCTAACCTAACCTAGACTAGACTATTATAGCCAACGAGGCACTTCATACGTGTGTACCTACATACTCTGGTGCACGTAGCAAAAGCAACGCGCGTAACCGAGAGCGCTAGGCTTAACAGGCAATGGCCTGGTATGGTATACGCGTGTCTATATACATATATATATATTTCATATCAGCATAATCGCGCTTAACGCGCATGCGTCACGCGCACCGAACACAATTTACATGCGAAATTCACTCGACTCGCAGCTACGTTCACTCGGCTGGTCAAACCGTCCCGAATCCTCGGTCAGCTACTTCCTCGTCCTTGACACGTTTCTCCACTAGATTCGCGTTAATTCGCGATAGCGCTCACGTTCGCGACACGTGTGCCCCTTCGATGATTGTCCAGGTGACCCGGTAGGAGAGAGGGGAGCGAGCGAGGTCGGATTTTCGTGCGTGAGAGAGAGAGAGAGAGAGAGAGAGAGAGAGAGGAGACAAAGTGAATAAAATCAAAGAGCCAAGGAGATGGACCATCTGTCCCAGCATCCAGTATACCTGGCCGTACGTTTTGTACCGTTAGAAGATGCTTTAAGGGATAACCTAGTTTTCGGGTCTGCTATTTAACGGGACTCCATTCCAGGTTCGTAAGGGAGCGAGACACCTTAGGGCCCCAATTTTACCACGTTAACTAGCGAAAGGGTTGAGACTTTCGACTTTCTTCCCTGTCCCCTTTCATTATACACACACTGCCTCTCTCTCTCTCTCTCTCTCTCTCTCCCTCCCATCTTCTCATACCCCCGTCAGCCACCCACTCTGCGTGAGAAAAGAATTTTCTTTCCACGAAGGCAGACAGTTGCTGCCGAATCTTTTACCTCAGACTTATTTTTTTTATCAACTTCTTTTTTTCGTCCTTCAATCCTTCCCCCCCTCGTACCCCTTTATCCCGTACCCCAATTTATCCTCCCGCACCCCGCCCCACCTCCGAGGCTCTCTTACCTACCCCAAGGAAGTGGGCGTGCACGCCCCGAGTAACGTGAGGATATCCATTTTCCTGACAATGGGACCTTAGCCTCTTCTGGCCTTTTGGGCCTCTACAGAGAAATAGGTCAGGGCCTCGTACAAGAGGATCCATGGGAATCCCCGGACACCCTCGGTACCTCCTTCGAACCTCCCTCAACTTCGTATTCTCGGCCTCCTCAAAATGACAATGCGCTCAAGACGGCAGTCGCGATCGCACAGAAATCGGATCGGCAATTCATAAGTTTACTGACCCAATTTCACGGGCCCACCTTGCGTCCCGGATTCTGGAGGTCCCCAGCACGAGATCAAACAGTCCCGGTATCTCCAGGTTAAACACGATAAAACTTTAACGTCCCTACGAACCAGTACACGGCAATCCTCCCGCTTGACGCTCGGGATCCCATGCTGTGGAGGCGCATTGCTTTTGCTGATACACGCGTGTATCGTACGTAAACAAACGCAATGACACTTCACGCACGATCGTTTATGCACGCATGGCACGCGTTTTACATATGCGCAATTGGAATATTACTTTCGTGCGTAATAACACGTCTGTCCCGGCGAGCATACTTATACCGTCACGCGCTCTTACCGTACACGCATGGTTACGTGTCTGCCACGTACGTACTGTACTGTATGGGTGCACGTGTTTTTACATTTATATATATATATATATATATATATACACACAGGGGCCTCTAAACGTCGTTCACTCTCGATTTCAACGGGGCAAGTGGGTCATGCACATATAGGATGCGCCACGTCGTCCCCCCCTCCCCCCCCCCCCCCCTTCTGCACCTCCCCACCCACCGTACCGTACTCGCCGCGACTTCCGGTATCGAAATTTCCGGCTTTTGAAATCGAAAGTTAAAGCCACGTAGGGACTGGCGACTCTCGGCTCTCTTAACCAAGAGTCTCGGGCTCAGCACGGTTAGAGGTTAAGATTGCCACGAATATTTTTCGCAACTTCCACGTCACGTTTTGACAGCCGGTCGCGATTGGTCATTGATTTTCTTTTTTACATTTGGAAATCACGTATCTCTTCTGGTGGGTATCTTGGGAGTCTGTTTCTTTAGCGATAACTTTTTTTTTAATTTTTTTTTTTTTTTTTATATGCCTTTTCACTACCCGGGCACTTCGCGCTTACGTACGCGCGGTACGCGGCGATAACGATCGATACGATTAAGCGCGATTAGCGTGAATGTAAAAAAAAGAATGGTCAGGTTAAGACTGCGCTCATAATTTTATATCTCGCGGCCGTTAAAAGTGTTTTTGGATTTTACGATGAAATTCATCTGGTGCGTGGCGAGAGGAGGAAATATCGGGATGGCTGAAAATACTCGGTTAACGTTGCTTTTAGGTGAGGTCTGTGATTGGTTTTGGCGGTAATTTCAAAAAAAAAAAAAAATTTTTTTTCCCGTTATCGATACTGAAATTTGATTTTTACCACGGAAGCATTTTTTTCGTGACTTATCTAAAAAAAAATTGGATCGTCAGTCAAATTGAATTTTCGTAATTATTTTAACGATCGGCTCCGGCGTCTTCGAAATTCTTTATGAAAATTTCGTGAATTTTCACATTTTTCCGTATTTCCCGCTTGTATTTTGCGCCCGTGTCCTCGTAATACGTATTTACGTACGCGAGATACCGCGTACTGTTTGCCGTATGTAAGTTTTGCGTTGGCGGCTGCTGTCTCGCGAGGATCACGAGAAACTCAGAGATACCGGGAGTGCACGAGGCGATACGAGATCTCACGAAATGGAACGGAGCGAGACAAGGGCGGAGTTAACGAGAGACGTGCGAGAGAGACGGAGACGGTGCGACCTGCCCGATCGGCGGGAGAGAGACGGATATTTATTTTCTGGGCCAGCAGCGATACGTGCGCGCGGCTGTGTGTATCCACCTACCTGAAAGTAAGATACGCCGTGTCGCGGGGACGTATGATGTCACATAGAAGGAGAGAGTCGTTACCGTTATGCAATATCGGCAGGCGGCGCTTTGGCTTATGGCGAGCTGAGAAAGTTGCGTGGCCAAACGCTGACCTTACGTACTTATACACACTTGAGATTGGGGAGTGACGTCCGAGTAATTTGATAGGGAAGATGCGTTTGTATGTAAAATATATATATTTTTTAATTTTTAATTTTTTTTTACCCGTCTTTGCTCCTTATCTCTTCTTTTCGATTATATACTCCTATATATATATATATTTTTTTTTTACTTTACTCTCTCGCACGATCACGGCAGCCATTCGTGTCTCGGATTTTCACTATCGTAACGCCAACTCGTCACGCCGGCTAACCTAGAAAACCGTAAAGGTCCTTTAACAGGCCTTTTCCACCTTTTCCAAGATTCTCTCCTCGCAGCCGGCTGCGCGCTCGGGCTTTCACTCTCGCAACGCCCATCGACGCGGTTAACCTAGAAAATTGGAAAAAGAACCGGATGCGGGGAAGGACGTTGCTGGCTGGTGGGAGGGGAAGGGATGGGGGTGGATTTTTGATCTTTTTTTTTTATTTTTACTCTCCCCTCTCTTATACGTGTAAATATAGACATTCACCCCGAGACTGTGACGTCAGCCAGGTCGCCGTCATCGTCGCACAGCCCCCCTTTTCACCCATTTCCACCCTCGCCCTCTGAACAAGAGTCCTTGATGTTCCTCGGCTCCTTTGTCTACCTTGAATTTCACCCTCGACCTCGTTACCGACCACAGTTTTTCAAGGAATTCGCTGTCGAAACTGATAGGCTGGTACCCTCCCCCCCGCCCCCCCAGTCTTCCCGTATTTCAATATGACGGAAGTTGGGCGATTTAGGCAGCCGCCGCTGCTGCGCCGTCCGAATGACAGGAAGTGACGCGGAGGAAGTAAGCACCGTAAAAATTCCTCGAGCACCGCCATTACGGAGGCGCGGACGCCGGGCGTCGGTCGATGCGGCTAGACGCACCCTTCGCCCCGATACTAACCACCCTTAACCCCGCGCCCGGTGTCTCTTCCGGAAGTCTTCTCGGTCATTGGATATCGAGCCAGGAGGGTGACGCTCGTCTCGAATGTCTTCTTTTCTTTCTTTCAAGGCCAGTCAAGGTCAACGCTAACGCGATAACATTATTATTATTTCTCGATTCTTATCAGCCACCGTGTTGCGCCGTGATATCTGACCTTGGCTCTTTCGGTGTTCGATCCTTTTTATTTTTTTTTTTCTTTTTAATACTTTGAACATTTTTCTACCGCTCCTTCTTCGCTCCGGTATCTCCCTGCTGGTTGGATGCTGCGCTAAGAGCGCGTCGTTGGCAGCCAAATGATTTTTGATAAGGCCACTGTCTCTGGTTGGCGGCTTCGAAAACCGCCGGATCGAGCTGGGAAGCTCAGGCAGAGGGATAAGGTCGGGGCTGGCGAAGGGTGGGACAAGGTAAAACAAAGTGGATAGGAAGGTTCCTCGAGGATCCCTAACCGTCTTGGAAAAGGTAGAAGTTCATAATCTGCGGGTGGGCGAGGAATTTCCGAGGGTGAGTTTACGTAATGCGCGTGCCAAGGACGTGGAGCATGTTAACTATTAAAACGGGTCCCTACTTCCTCATCATCAGCCAGAAGGATACCAATTTGTTCTCCATCCTGTATCCAGTTCGTCATTGGCCATTTTGGTATCTACGTCAATACCCAGGCTCAACCCTTTATTTTTGTACGTCTTGTTACCAGGTACAAGCAGACTGGTCCCTCCTCGTTCGTCAACCACCTCCTCTGGCATCCCCAACCCTTTGCCTGTTTCTCGACTTCCATCTCACTCACCTGCCTTGACTGAGGATTAAATCAGGGCCTATGGATCCCAGTTCCCTCTACGTCAGGCAAACTCGACTAATCCTGGTCTCGGGTTGGGTTAGGCTTAGGTCTAGGTTCGATTCGATCGATACCCTTAACGAGAATCTCCTATACCTTTCAGCGGTTTCCTGCACGGATAGGAATTCCACGGGAGTCCTCTTCTTGCTGGTCCTTAAGTGTTCGTCAGGTTGGGTACCCTGAAGAAAAATAATTTTTTTTTTTTTTCCTAGAAACTCTCGACTTACGTATTATATGGGTTTGCATGGGCGTTGGGTCATTTCCTGATAGGATCTTCTGTTCTAGGGACTTTTTTCTTTTTCACCCAGATACCAACGCTGGGCTTACGCGTATAAAAGTCCCTAGGATGAAATTGCTTAATGAAGTCGACGGTTCGCTTGGCGTAAGGTGCCTGAAAGGAAGGTAGAAACGTTGCAGTGGGTCAAGGAGAGACTGTAGCACGGGGCTTTCACTTCCTCTCTGGCACTTGGTTATGTTTCAACTTGGTCGGCCGAGAACTCCATCTTTATGTATTTTTTTTTTATTTTATGTTTTTTTTTTTTTTTTTTTTTTTCATTGCGGTGTGTCCCACCTATTGATTTTACCTTCCACGATCTCATTAGTCACTTGGGTTTTCTAACTGTGCAATTTCCTTTTACTTCGAGCGGAAGTGGATCCTTCTTTGATGCCTGATGACGTTTATGATGATGGAACATTTTTTTCAATTTCAGTGGATACCAGGGAGGTACAGCCACATGACACGGGTGAGAAGGAGGATCTGGGATTGGCAACGATCAAGGCCGAGCCAGGATCCACCACAGGAACTCGTCTTCTTCACGGGATCCTCTCGCAGCATCCTCAGCAAAGTGCGTTGGGCGTTCAAAGTAGTTACGGTCGACATTTAGCTAGCCACCCCCAGCTTGGTCAGCCACCCTACACTACCACTGCCATGGCTACCACCAGTACCCCAGGTACGGTTCCACTTCGACTTCCTTTGTTGGCTGATACTTGTATCCCGGGTTATTCATGATGAAAATGTTTAGACTGGTCCAGGGGGGGGGGGGGGGGGGCCCTGGTTCACCGGGACTGGATCTCAAAACCGTGGGAAGCTACGTGGTTCCTCGTACCCAGTGCACTCACCTTCTGATGCCCCTTTCACGAAGATTCATTTAATTGACGATACACGAAATTATTTACTTTGGTTAATCACGAGTCCGATTCTTATCTTTGTTCACCTTCACTTTTGTGCGGTAACTTCGGCTTGTTCGGCAATCCAATAGGTATCTGCTTTTTTTTGCTCTGTTATTGAAATTCACTGTTTTGCCATCGAGCTAGGTGTCCGTTGGGTTACTGGGAATATTTGTAAATTTTTTTTTTTTTTTTTTTTTTTTTTTTTTCAGAAATTATACACATTTGTTTCTTATCACCGTACTCAGGACTTTTTTTTTCTGTTTTCAGGTGGTGGTTCGCTGCCTGCCAGTCCTGCCGATAGTGGCGTTAGCGACGTAGAGTCCAGTACTTCCTCCGGGGCTAACGAGGATGCGAATCTGCTCCTGAAGGCGAGGCTCAACCCCAATTCATCCCTTCAGCCCAGTCTTGCGTCCCATCATTCTCATCTGACGACGAGTAAGTAGCGACTATTATTATTATTCATGATTAAAAAACGATAGGAAAAAGATTTTTGAAAAAAGAGCGAAACAAAGCGATGATAATTTCTGCGTTTGAGTTATCTTGTTGGTATCATGAGAAAAAAATTAAATTTGATTTTTTTTTTTTTTTTCAAAATTAGCACTCGGCAGGTCAGCCTGTCACAGTCCTGGCGTCTACCCTTCAACGGCAGGATTTTTGCCACCCTCCTATCACGCTCATCAGCATCATCCCTCTCAGTATCATCCGCACAGAGGTAGCTCTCCGCATCATCAGCACAGCAGCCACGGTATGGGTCCAGCAATGGGTCCACCCCATCACCACCATCATCAAGCGCAGAGTCTCCAGCATCTGCACTACCGTCAACCGCCAACGCGTGAGTTTCGAAATTTTTATAAATTATTATTATTTCTTTTTTTTTTTTTTTCAAATTCCCTAGAAAACGTTCTTCAATGTTTCCCCGTAACGAGATAGGCTAACGAGCGAAATGAGGAATGCGTCGATCAAAAATTCATGGCGCTCTGTGCGTACAGTGAAAGTGTCAGGAGAGAGAAAATGACTGGAAAAACACGACGGGGAAGATCGTTAGGGCGATTTTCAACTAGTACCGCCGACGTTTAAATGAATAATTATTGTTAATCGAAGACCGGACGAATCAGGGAAAAAGTGGTATTCAGCGAAAATGATATATATATATATATATATAATGTCACTTGACAGGCATTCGTCCACGAACGCGAACGTTCGCTCGTGACCCAGTTTGCAGCCGCTTCGCCACAGCGTCCTAGATTTACTTCCTGCACCCGTCGCGGCGCACTCGGTCGCCCGGTCGCCCAGTCGCTCGGTCGTGCATGCGAGACCGTCGATCGGGGGCCGCCATTCATTCCGTTAGCGTCGCGCGATTTCGAACGGGACCTCATGTCAGGCTGTTTCTGGATGCTGGGGGTCCTGTTTCTGCGTGCAACTTCGGAGTGGGATTCAAAAGGGAAGAAGAAGAAGAAAAAAAGCAACAACAACAAAGGATACCGCGATCCTCGCGCATTCTAGTTTCAATATGGCGGGTCTCACTCTCTCGTACTATATAGGCATTCGAACGCCATTATTACACTGTACGGTAAGAGAACCGGCACTCTTGATGTATCGCTTGTACAATGGCGGGAGAGCACACAGAGTCAGCAGCGACCCGAGTAAAAGTGTGCCGGATTGTATAATCGAACGTGAATAAGCAAAACGTTACGCCACCGGGATTTTGTAACGGAGAGGCCCTCGTTGAGTTCTCTCTCTCTCTTTCATACTTTATCCTTCTCTTTTTATCTCCTCCCTGTACCCAATCGTCTACCAATGCCTCAACACTCGTAACTTCCCTCGTGCTCTTTTTGACTCTGGAAACTTCCATCTTGAAATCGTCATGAGATCTTAGGATATATCTGAGGAATAATTTTTTTTTTCAAATCCCCTGTGCAACACGCTTACACAGCCGAAGTCAAGGTACACGTCTGCCCCGGATATTTGCGAAATTGGTCGAAGTCCCTGAAAACTATTTTTTTTTTGACATTCAAAATATCGAATAAGTTTATCCGCGACGAAACTTTTATTTTAACCACGCAGAGTCACGCCGAAGAGACTCTAGCGTAGAATGATCATACTTTGGAAACGTCAGTACGGCCCTCGCCAGTTTCCCAGCGACCCATTGGGAAATGCCACAGTCGTCGGCTATTAGTAATATATACTGCTGACGGAAGTGTCGATATCTCTTTTCGTTTGGTATGATATTTTATTGCAATCTTTTTTTTCTTTCTTTCAAATTACTTCTATCGATTCTACGTCGATCGTATCGATCGCTATTTCCTGGAAGCGACGTACGGTTTATCGAGAAACAATGCTCGAGGTATATCGATCGCGGCTACCTTCACGTTCATATAGCCAAACGACGCCAATCGAATGCGGAAGGGGGGGGGGGGGTATGACGTAGCTACGGCGTATCATCCGTCCAAGTCGGGCCCAACGAGGTGGGCAGTAGGCAGGTAGAGGAAGGGGTCAGGAGGGGGGGGGGGGGGGGGCGTTGTCGCTCGTTGCGAAACCGCACGGATTTCACTTTCGCTATGTGCTCTCGCCTTAAGCCCGCGTTACTCGGCGGCGAGACGATACGTGAGTTCGCGCGTGCAAACGATTTCGCGAATGGCCGCCGTAACGGATGCGTCGTTCGAATCGTCGTAGATGGCGCCACCGGGCGCCACAATAACGACAACGGAAAGATACCGGAACGACCTGTATTCGAATTCGTGAAGGTAAACGATAGAAGCGAAAAAGTTCTCGTGACTTTGTTTTCTTTTTCATTTCTCTCTTCACGCACGCCGACAATGGAACAATGGGCAAAAATTTTACGGCGTAAACCTCCGTACCCATGGTGGAAAAGCACACCGGTAGACCCGACGTCGTACGCAGTCCCCCCCCCCCGCTGATCGACTTTCGCGGTGGCAGGTTGCAGAGATGCAAAATTTTTCAACGGAAACTCGCTGCCGGTCTTTGGGTACGGGAATAGGAGAGATATCGCCTCTTGGCAAGGGTCTGTGTTTTCTCGTTAAAAATATATGAAAAAAAAAAAAAAAAAAAAAAAATGCGCCAGAGACGAATACCGGCGATGATGAGAGCAGCCCCCGCACAGGCCGCGGAATAGAGGATATGTCCTGGTTGCCCTAGATCAAGTACTCGACCCGCGGGTATTTTTAAAAGATCGCGCCAGAGACGACGTAAGTCTCGGGATTCGTCGTCGTGATTCGGAAACCCTCTGCCACCCCCGCCTTTGGCTCCTGTCGTTCACTCTCTCCCCCCCTCCGCCTCCCCTTACTCGTAGAAGACAGACGTCGAGATACCAGACGTACGGCGTTCGCGGGGAGGGAGTGGGGGAGGATGAAAAAAAAAAATTGGAGCCAACCTTGCGAACTTTTACGACAACACAGGCTTACGCAACGTTTAAATGTCCGCCGGACTTTAGAAAATTGTCAAATAAATAATATCGCATACTCCTATGCGACAGCTGCGCCTCTCCGTGACGGTCTAGGACACTGTCGTCGTTGCAGAAATATTTTTATACGGCACTCTGGTATTTTGAGAAATTTTTCTGTCTTTTTTTTTTATTTTTTTTTTCAGTCCTCACTGTTTCTCTTCCACTGTTTATATACGCCTTCTCGGCGCTCTGTCTCTCGCGCTAGCCGCCTTGTTGTTGGGCTATTTATAATTCGCGCGAAATTCGTAAAGCGAAAATTCACAATCCACGAGTTGCGATTCTCCGGCGGTCGCGGCGGCAGCCGCTTCTGTCAGTCTCTTTGGGATGCAGTCGCGCGACGTTCTTGTTTGACGCGTTTAAAAATTCCCGCCGCTCCTGATCAATAACGTCTGCGCGGTTGCCGAGGCTTTCGAGCGTTACGTAATCGGCGCGGAGAGTCCCGTGTAAAAATAAAAGAACGTCGAGAGTGGATTCCGTGGCTAGACTGGGTCTGGGTCTAGGTCTAGGTCGACTGCCGAGGCAGGCGTGGTCTCTCTCTCTCTCTCTCTCTCTCTTTCTCTATTCTCTTCCTTCCTCCCCTCTCTCTCTCTCTCTCTCTCTCTTGCTCCGGTACGCTCCACTTCCTGACCGAGTTCGAGCTCTCCCCATTCCCTACTTCCTCTAGCTCCGCCGTTTCCTACCGGCGTCCCTCTTGCTCCCTGGCTCTTTCCACTGCAGTCCGGAAGTTCAGTACACTTCCGTGTAATGCATACAAGCTTCGTACCCGTGTATACGCATATACATATATATAGAATCAACAAGAAAGGGTGAAGGTCTCTCGGCGCTGTTAATAACGGCGGATCGTTAGCCACGAATATCCCGGCAGGAAGTTTTCGTGTCTGGATACGCGTGCGATAAGTGTGTCGATGACGTGTTGGAAAAGAAAAAAAAATTATTTACGAAAAATAAGAAAGGCGGTTATTAAATGGAATTTAAAAAATCACTACTCGTTACAGATGAAAATTACATATTTTTTTTTTTCATTCGGGACAAATTTTTTTATCGGCACGCCGAATAACCGGATATATGGACATCGGGACTTCCTTCTCGTTCTTGCCCCATCTTCCTGCTATGCCGTTTGCTCCTCCTGGTGCACCTTTCCTTTTTTTTTTCTTCCCTTTCCCTTGCCTCTCGTTCCACGCGGAGGCATCGACGTAGGTGAAAGATGCCGGGTCTACGCGAGATAGGCCGTGGCAGGTCGGGCTTTTGCCGCATACACGTATATACCAGGCTGGCTGGGCAGCGTCCTTCCTGGGTCTCTGCCCCTACTGTCGGCTCTCCGCTGCAGTATTGTACATTCGCAGTGTACGTATTATCGGACCGCGTGAGTGTGCTGCGACCACGGAGTCGCCGCCGGCAAAAATGCATAGCCGCTGCTGCTGCTGCGTCCAGTGGTTCTCAACCCTAAGACGACAGTACCGTCGTCGACACCAAAGAGTTAACGCAAGGCGATGAGTTATATTGAAGAAAAAAAAAAAAGTAAACAGAAAAACAGGGAGCAGCGAACGCTCTCGATTTCTTGCGCACTAATCTTTTTTTTTTTAACAAACTTACGAAATGACCACGAAACATCTGATAAGCTACAAGCGATAACGTCTTTCCGATGAAAACAAAAAAAAAAAAAAAGAACGAAGCAATCGTTTCCGGTTTATCAGACGTCTGATAAGAAAAAAAAAAAAAAAAAGATTTGATTCGCGGTAACGTCACTTCCGGTATACCTTAATTCCGCGAACGAACGTCATTTCCGTGATTCGCGGTGAGCGTCGCTTTTCCGTATTCCCATTATACCGGCGCACGCGCTCTATACCCCGAGCCAGGTTCACGCAGGGACAACCGATGCATATTGTGCAGTCCGCTCGTTAACGTGCGTGCGGGCTCGCGCACGATTCTTTCTCCGAGACTTCGCGTATGGACGAACGAAGACGGCAATTCAACGCAGCCGGATTCTCGCCCTGTGTGCTTCGCTCTTTCTATACAGCGTACTGTGGTATAATGTACCGTCGGGCAAGCGGCGGAGGTATGGAGGCTCTCGGTATAGACGATGACCTTGTCGCCGGCAATTCACCCCGTCTGCCCCCCACCATTTCGACTATATTCCCCCGTGACCCCGAACGGCCCCCGTACACACCCCACGCGCCTCCCTACCGTTTCCCCCCTCTCTCTCGGCCCACGAGATACTCGTGCAGCCACTCTTAGATCATCTCTGTCTCTCTTGAGCAACGATCTTAACGCTCCTTCGCTCTTAGTTACTACCGCTGTAAAATATTTTTCTTCTCTTTCTCTCTCTCTCTCACACAGTCTAGTTGCACTTCAAGCTCTCCCGCACATCGTACAGATGGAGGTTACATATGCGCGCGAACACATCGGCACTGGCTGAGCTTGAAGACGCATATATGCGTCATGCGTGAAACCACACACGTAGGGCGTTGTCCGGGTGTATGACGTAGAGGCCCCGATATGTACGTATACGAAACGCATACGGGAGAGAGAGAGAGAGCGCTGAAAGGGGCAGGAGGGGAGGGACTGCGCGAAAAACAGGAAAACACGTAAGCCCGTAATACGGGAAACGACGAAATCTCTTCCTTTCTCCGTGCGCCGTGAATATAGACACGAGGATACGTATCGTCGTGTTTCATATTTTTCTTTTTCCTCTGCGATCTTTATTCCTTCCACGAGGTCTGGCTTCCTGATACGCGTGCTCTTATTGGTACGGGATAGTCGCGGCCAGGAGGCGCCACCGTCGACGGGTACTCTTTTTTTTTTTTTTACGAGTAGGACGATTTTTTCATATCCTTTTTTTTTTTTATTCAGTCTCCGGCGTCACAGACGCGTTGCGATATTTTCTTCCGTCGGGTCGAACCACCCGTGAGAGTAGCCGGCAGACAGGACGAGGAAGACAGAGAGAAGAGCGGTCGCGTGAAATTGACAATTTGAAATGAATCATTTCCGGTTGGCAAGGGGGACCGGTCGCGTTTTCCTGCACACCCCGTAGAGAGGGGGGGGTTAAGTCAGTTGCATGCACGGGTGTCTGCATATGTGGAACAGAGATACGATGTCCTTCCCCCCTCCCCTCGATCTCCTTGTCCCAGACGAATTCGCACATACACAGAGGGCACGCGTCCACACGTAAAAAATGCATCGCACTATAACCGTGTACACGTGTGGGCACATATGCAGCCGTCTAAATATAATGTGGCTGGATCGCGATGAGATAGAGAGAGAGAGAGAGAGAGACAGAGATAGTGTGACCCGTGCGTATAGACATACGCCAAGCGTGTATATAACGTGTGCACTACCCGTGGACACTTATCCGAGGTCGTTCGGCTGCGACCTGGTACGACGAGGACCAAGTCGACGAAGACGAAGACGAAGACGACGAGGACGCATGAGCATGCACCGCGTACTAGTATGTCAGCCTAGACCTAGACCTAGTATCTTAGCCTAGACCCGAGCGCCGGTACTCGGCTCTGTGGGCTTTGGGTGGGGGACCCCGAGCAGCCTCCTCTTCTCTCTCCTCGCCCGAGCACCCGTGACCGGCCTCCCTCGGTGGGAGAGGAGAGAGAGACCCACGTAGTAGTGCCGGTGGCCGCTAGTACTATCGGAGAAAGTGAAACCGGCACGCTACTTCACAGCCACTGGTCGGCCGCTGCCGGAGTGGCCGGAGGAAGGAAGAGCGCAGAATGCGAAAGTCCATGTGGATCGACAAAGGCCCCGGTTCCTATCTGACTGGGGCGCCCCCATTGTAGCTCGAGGCTGGGTTCGCTCGAACTGGTCTTGACTCCTGGTATACTCCTGCGCACGATGTCCCCAGGGATGACCTTGTCGTAGAGTCATGCCGGCACGGACCCTACGGGTCGATCACGTACGAGCGATTACTCGCTTCCTCTTCGACGACGTCCCGAATGTCGCCCCCCTCGGCTCGACTCGTACCTCCTCGTGTAACTTCGGCCCGTTACCTTGAATACCGGCTGCTCATCATCGTGCAAGGACCACTCGTTCGTCAGATTGTCCATCGTTGCACGCTTTTTACGTCTCTTGGTACCCACGGCACATCCGTGTGCCCGCGTAGAGGGATCGTTACTGGAACAGCAAGATAACGGACGGGTTAACGTTAACCAGGATCGCCAGTTACACCCGACTCTGCCCGGTCATCACTTTTAGGAACGCATTCGGGGTTTAGTATACGAAAATGTCCCGTGGTCACTGACCTCGCGCACGTCCGTCCCGACGTCGGGCGTCGGCGCATAAATCCCCTACCGAGCGATGCGCCTCACTGGGTGACCTCTGTCCTCCGGTTCATGAAAAATACAACGCGCCACGTTGCACCGTCGAGACTTCCGGATGCCATTGCGAGGCGTTCTCGAATTTCGAAATACCGGAAGTCGAAATGCAAATGGGTTCGTTAATCGTATGGTCGCTACGTTTCGTGATTATTTAACTGACAGTTAGGTACGTTTAGTTCGACTTTCTCGACTCTACTGTCTCTGGAGAGATTGTCTGTATACATTGTTTAGGAAAGATCCAGATTTTTTTTTTTTTTTTTTTCTACAAATTTTCATAATTCCCAAATGAACGCGCGCGAGGCATCCTCGCCGATAAGGATGCAATTTCAACTGGTTTTGGGGTTAAAGATAACGCCCCCTGGCACTGGGGTAATATAATAGGACGGGAGGCCGGTAGTCTCGGATAACGAGACCAAGAGAAGCAAAGGCAGCGAGATGATAGGAGTCTGTTTCGTGGGGAAGGGAGATGACGTTGGCGTGCATGGTGCATGGTGCATCGGACTAGCAGTCGAGAAATTGTAGGAGCCGGGGGGGAGGAGGGGGGGAATGGCAAGGGGGACCGAGACGTGGGAGGAGAGGAAACGGGATGGGATGGATGGCGGCGGACCGGGAGGCAAGGGAGAAGCCGGAGAAGGATAGAGCAGTTAAGTTAGTCTGTCGGTCAGTGACTGCCTGACTTTCCCGGCGCAGCTGAAGGTCAACTCGCCTCCCCTCTCGTCTCCTTTCCCCTCCCCCCCTCCCGCCCTTCTGAACTCCTCGCCCATCCCTCGTCTCTACCTCCCCTCCCCTCGCCGCACTCCTCATCGGCCAACCCATCTTCCATCCTACTGTACCTCCAGCTTTGCACTTCACCTCCTTCACCTATGCACTCGCTCCTACCGATTCTGAGCTACGTTCACGTAGCTTCTTTTTCTTTCCTTCTCTCTCTCTCTCTCTCTCTCTTCCTATACTCTCCTGACTCGTCGCATCTACATAATGCGCGACAATGCCACAGGATGAAGTATAGGACCGGGAGCTTTCGGGACGTGGACGTAATCGAGATTTCGTATGGGACGAGGGTTCACGGTGCTTCGAGAGATTCTCAAGGAAATTATGGAAATCGAGAATCTACGATTTTTTTGTTGTTGGGTCGGATCGAACGCGTCGATTTCCACGCGGGATACGTTAATACGTTGGACGCCGGTGGTTTTACGTACACTTTGCACAGGGAACGTCTGTCCCGTTTATATAATTAATTTTCTGGTATGCTTTTTTTTGTCCTCCTCTTTCTCTTTGTCATTCCATCTTTTTCTTCTATCTCCCTCTCCATACGCGATAGAGACGTAGGATATCTCTTGGGGGATTACGACTTCTCAGCCAATTATCCATCCCCGGTACACGAGAATGCGTTTCTCGCCGGTGCACTCTGCTGCATCCTGGGCTCACTTTCAGCATACCTCTTTCTTTTCAGTACCAGCTCTCTCTCTCCTGCTCTTCCACGCTCGATCTTCGTCTGCTCCGCTGCCTCTTTTCTCCCACTTGGTTTTTACCCTTCGTCCTCCTATCGCTCTGCTTCCTCGACTCTTCTGTTTCCCTTTGTGCCGAGTTCTCCTCTCGCTCGCTCTCTCTCCCGTCCACCTTCCTGCTCTCGCGCTCTGCTCCACCTTCTCGGGCAACCCTTTCGCTATACTTGTACTTCCGGCCGTGAGGCGCTAGCGCGAAATTCTCGCAAAATAAACGAAACCGAGCCGGCAGGGCGGCGGCTGCTGCTGCTGTTGGTTCGCGTATTTTTAACTATCGGCTCGTCGTAACGCGTCGTTTCGTTCCAAACTTCCTGTCTGCTATCAGGAAGAAAAAGTAACTCAAATAAATGACGGTTTCCCGCACGCGTGCGTGCTTGGCTCGTCCGTGTGGTTATTCCTTCTCTCTCTCTCTCTCTCTCTCTCTCTCTCTCTCTCTCTCTCTCTCTCTCCGTCGATGCTTCATCCGGTCGATAGAGTCGAGTCCGGGAATACGATAGGATCGGGAAGATTCCTCGCTGCGGGAACGCGCCAAAAGAAACTGAAAAAGAGATAAATAAGTGAATTCCTTGCCGTGTGCTATTCCCGTGATCGGGCCGAAGTCCCGAGGACGTCGGTGAGCCAGGAAAGATTGAGTGGAGGTTAGAGTTAAGGAACACACGTACCGACGAAGCTCCGTACCGATTTTCTCGGTTCAATGATCAGGGATACTCGAGTGTCTGTCGGTAAAGCAGTTACAGTAAGACGCTAAGAAGGTATAGGTCAGTGAAGTTTCCCCCACTAGAGTCTCCACCGGCACCGATATCATCGCAAAGCACCTTCTTCCACGCTTCCAATCCCACCACTGGCTCCGGGTACAATGTACAGTAGACCGCAACTGTCCTAGACAACGGGCCTACGACGGATTGACTCATCTAGCCAAGTCATACCGGGCGTAAACAGAACCAGCGCCGGCTCCCCCGTCGTGGCCTTCTACGTGACGTCACCCTTTTTTTTTCCCCGTCATCCTCCTCCTGCCAGTGCCCAAGAGACTCGTCTTCGTGTCCTGCACGCCAAATTCGTCTCGTTGACTCGGTAAGGACACCCGGAGACGTCATGGAAGCTCATAGACCTCGAAGAAAATACGTGTATGCAGATGAAATAGATCGTGGAACACGCACACGCGTTCACAATTGTACGTACCGCTTGAGAAGAGGTAACCGCGAGGGCGGTAAAGTTCCGATTTTAGCCCCTCCAGCCTCTCGGAAAGCGGCGGCGCTATTATGCACTAGTAGCTTGATGGCGTCACCGTGCAACCTTGGCTCGGGTCAGTCCTCTATCATACTGCAGGCAGAGCCCCGCCTCCTCTAAGTCTCCCTTTCTCCCTCTCTCTCTCTCTCTCTCATATTCTCTTTGCGTCCCTCAGTCAGCGGCACTACCACCCGTACGCACGCAACCCCACATAACGTCCAGGGCTCTCCCGACATAAACACACACGTACCTCCTGAAACAGCGCCGACACCGTCTCCTGGTATCCACGCTATCCCTGCGATACTTGAGGCGAATGCGGCTTCCCCGGCCTCCTCTCTGTCGGGACTTACCACACGTCTACGCTTCCACGCGTGTATATACGCGCACGCATCGAAGAAACTACTCCGCGTCCTCCCAGTGCGCGTGAATATGTCGCCCGTCGACGAAACCGATACACATAACCTCCTCGTCGCCCGTAAAACATTTCCGTCCTCGCACCAGATTCGCCAATTCTCTCGACTCTTATGTTCACCTGAGCATCTCTACTCTTATTTACGTCTCAGAAGCGGTGCACAACATGGACGCGGCACTATCGTGGTTACGTTGCATTTACGTCCCGTCGGCCGTCCCGACGTATCTCGTCCACGCCGCGTATGTCAGATCGCAAGGAATCGCCCCAGACGGTTGGCTATTAATAGTTCATTGTACGCGGGTGCCCGATGGCAGCCCACTCGTATGGGATTTTTATCGCATACGAGAGCGCGTTGATCCTGCGTTAACGAGTACCGCACGGTATTTTCGACAATTTGGCACTAGTTCGAGCCAGTTTCTATAAAGTCCCTAGGCCGACAATGTATTCGTGAATAACGATTGTTTCAAACCAACAGTCACGCACTCCGGAAGAAGCAGGAAAATTAGTCAGGATCGAGGATCGATAATTTATATCTGTTTTTCTTTTTGTCTCTCTCTCTTGCTCGCAAGATATTACTATCTACCACCATTCTTTTACTTAACACAGAAAAGTCTTACGTGATCGCACTCTGACTTTCGTCAGTGAGACCTCTGGTGTCTTTGGGACGGACTGTAAGTGGTGGCGCCATCTCGCGGCGTTACGTCGAACTAAGCGCGAAAAATCTTCACTTATCGTACTATGATCACGAGACTCATGCTCTTTTCTTTTATTTATCATTGCAGTATCGGAGAGCTACAGCAGCTACGTCAGTTCCATGTACGGCGGTGGTGGACAGTTTGCAACACCCTGTACGCCGAGTCCACCGAGGGGTCCGGGCGGTGTACCGACCAGCGTTATTCAGGCAGCGACCAGTTCCGTTTCCGACGACCTCTACCTGCTGGAACTTGGTTTCCCACCGCGACCCAAGAAGAACAAGCTCAAGAAACCCAGACAGGGCGAGGGTGCTGCCGTAAAGAGGAAATCCCGCGAAGGTTCCACCACTTATCTGTGGGAGTTCCTACTGAAGCTTCTTCAGGATCGCGAGTACTGTCCACGTTATATCAAGTGGACGAATCGCGAGAGAGGCGTCTTCAAGCTCGTCGACAGCAAAGCCGTGTCTCGGCTCTGGGGACTCCACAAGAACAAACCGGACATGAATTACGAGACTATGGGCCGCGCGTTACGTTACTATTACCAGCGCGGGATCCTCGCAAAAGTCGACGGGCAGAGACTCGTCTATCAGTTCGTTGATGTTCCCAAGGATATCGTGGAGATCGACTGCGCGGGTGCGTGAGATAAGGCCCATCCCTCGCGGGAGCTCGGAATTCACAGGAAACAGCAACAGCAGAATTACTCGAAGAGGATATGTCGACGCAGGCTATCGGACTCCACTTCCTTCTGTAATGAACAACAGCAAGACGTACCGACCTGGCACACTCCTCAGGCGATCTAACCAGACCCTTCTCTGGCTCCGTTGTTCCTTCTTGTATTATATGATGTAGACAGCGACAGTTATACACGCATACTTACACACACGCAGATACAGGTAAACGACACGCAGGACGTTGATTTCCAAAAGTTGAAAACAAAAAAACAGTAGAAAACAGAAATTCAAGGACGCGACCGCGCTTCCCTAATCGTCAGGAATGACGCCACGTCGTTTGCCAATTTCTGTCTTGGCCGGCGTGGTGGACTTTAGAATTTTTTAAATTTTTGTACAAAATTTAGTTGATACGAAGTAAAACGCAAAAAAAAAGGAAAAAAAAATGATTGGCGACGTTTCGCGACGCGTGGATGTTATTGTATTTTTATTAAACGTTACGGACAAATTACTTAACTTATAGAGAGAACGTGATTTAAAGCGAATGTGTGAATGATTGCATGAAATATGGTACGTGTGGAGGAAGAAGGGGTAATAATGTCCTTTTTTTTGTGTGTATGTTTCTTGGGCGCGAATGCGCGCGAGATCGGGTAGCTGTTTGTGGCTGTGTGCAAGTGCGCGAGAGAGAGAGAGAGAGAGAGAGAGTACGTGACGTAAAATGAAAAAGAAAAAAATCACATTGTACATTCGATGAACGGTAAATTATTTATTGTACATTAGAGACGTTCGTACGACTTACTAGGAAATTTGTTAAATGAGAATACGATGTGCGTGCGCGGATTTTAGGGGAGTAACAAAAGAGTATATAAATGTGAAAAAAAAGGAGAAACAATTGATAGGCGAAAAACGAATAATGAGCATACAAAGCGGAAAGTTTAAAAACGAAACGAAATACGAGGGCTGTGAAAAGGGTTTAAGGCGAGGCGCGTTTTAAAAGTTCTGCGGTGCGAGCTCAGGGAGGGGAATACACACTATATATATTTTTTTAAAAAAATGCCGGGAGCGGCGAATGACGTTCTACTTTGAGCTGAGTTGTCAACGACGTAAGGTGCTGGCTATTACACACGAGGTCCAAGAATGTTATTTAGCAACCTAGCGTTATACTGATTCATAGAAATTATCCAGACAGACATTATATATCTCTGTATATATATAAAGTATACCTTTAGTACATATGAATATATATATATTATTGAATATTATATATATATTATATGAATATATATTGTATGTTATGTAGTAAATGGCGCGAATTTATGTGTATGTACGAGTTGCGTCGAACCGCGTCGCGAATGATTCGCCGTAGTTTGAGGGAAAAGCAGAAAAAAAAACAAATACGATAAATTTTGACTTGCGTACGAAGTCTCCGTGCTGTAAAAAATTAAGAAAATATCTCGATTGTAATTGTCGGACAACGAGAACGTTTTTGAATCAGTCGGTAAAACAGGTGGACCTTTCACGAGGCTTCTCTCGTTTTCCGGCGGAGGGCAGCTCTGACGCTTTCTCGCGACGGAGGCGTCGTACTCGTTTTACAACTAAAATAAAATAAAAGGAGAAAAAATATCATTGGAGATGCTCATTTCTGATGGCGAAATAATGCCAGATTAAAGAAATAGATATATTATAAATAGGTATCACTTGAGACGCGGTAGACTTTCTCCCACCCGAGGTGTAAAATAAAACTAATGACTTAGGTGGTAAAATTTAACTTATTGACGCCTCGGGACGCGATGCGTGTAAGCGCGAATGTTGTCACCTAGACATTAAGGAGTACCAATTCTTTTTTTCTCTCTTTTTGTACATACAAAGAAAAAGCCGCTTAACAGGAGAACTTATACTTTATTCACCACGAAATTTGTAACACTATATATATCGTACCGGCGTGTAAGACTCTGAACAGTGCTCTCTGACGAAAGTGGTTCTCGCCGTTGACTAATGGTCTTGAAAATTTTCCGTTTTTTTTTTCTCTTTTTTATAGTCAATTTAAAGAGAAACAAAATATCTAAGAGCAAGACCCAAGAATTACCGTCTTATATACACTACAGTGATCCAGTGCTGCCAATAATGCCTCTAATACAGTACCAATTTGCATTTGCCACAACGTAACGTGTACGAAAAGCGCCAGGTGGAAAGAGACGCCATTAGAGAAATGGAATGGGAAGGAAACAAAGGAGGAATTAGACAAAAATATATATATTCTTTATATTTATATATAAAGAATTAAATCAAACTCTTAGAATGAATTCCCATTCACTTTGTTGTTTTTTTTTTTAAACCTCTGAAAAAGGAAATGCTGGGTGCGCTCTTTATAATAGCTGAATGCATAACAAATGTTTTTGGGAACGCCAGACATACCGATGATACAAAGCAAATTGCCTTTACGTAATAACAAAGACGCGTTGCCTTCTAATGAAAAAAAAAAAGATTAAAAAAGAAACACGAGAAAAATCGAATACAAGGTTTTAGTGATTCGTTGTTGTTACTATATCACTTTCTCCCGGTACTTAAGAGATGAAAGAAAATGAGCGTCCTCGTCTTAGGACTCTGAATTTTTTACGTTCTTTCTCCCCCCCCCCCCAGCCCTTAAGATTCTTAGAATTTTTTAAGAATTTCATTTTTCATCTCTCGACTCATTCCCTAATTTTTTGTTTTCTTGTTCTCGAAACATTTTTTTTTTTTTCGTTTAGCGTTAATGGTAGTTCTTTGATATACGAATGGACAAATCCTTTAGTACGCATTGAAAATATACAAATATCTGTACGGGGAGTTACAAAAAAAGAATATATCACAGTACAACGGACAAAAGCGAGTATCTATTATTAATACCACGTCTATACGCGATAAAGAAATGAAAAAAGAATACTTATTAAACAATTGAATGGATACTGCAGCAAGAAAACCTATTTTTAGGTAAATTAAATTTACAATATACATAACACATTTGACTACAACTACGAAGATATTTTTAGCCGGTAAGACTCTATCTGTAATAGGGATAAATATATTATTATTTACCTGTAAAATATATGAGATACGATGAATCGACGTAAGGAACTCTAATGTAACGTTCTGTGATTCGTTGTTTGTAGGTGAAATTTAATAAAAGAACACTGTATCATAACTGACGTGTCTATGTCTCTATATACACGAATACCCTGATTTCGATGTATTTACTATGAAAATAGATTAGATAATGAAATGCTTGAAGACAATTTGACGAAATTAGAAGAATTCTTAAAATGGCCTAACTTGTTGAAATTAATTGAAATCTGTTCACACAATGGCAATATTTGAAACAAGTCTTTCGAAAGCAAATAATCACTCTAAAAATAAATATAGTAAATAACTGTAGTTTTTTGAGCAGGAAGCTAGTCATTCTGTTTTCGTAGGGTCTATCTGTGATATAGTCATGTATTTAGATTCATTACGATGCACTGACGTAACGGTTATGTATAGGAAGACTGGTAATTATTTCAGTACTGTGATTGGCCAAGAATAACTAGGTCAGCCAATCAAAGAACAGATACAACGGAATCATGTACACACGGTTGCATAGATTTAGGCGCTGCGAGCGAAGTCGAATAGGGAGCGCCGGTGTTGAACGTCAGACGAAACGAATACATAAACGAGAGTGGATCGTGAATTTTGCTGGAAATCTTGTTACTTGTTTTCTGTGTATAATTTTATAAGGAAAAACAATCGGGAACTCGCAAAGTATTTACAAGTGTTGTGGCAGTGTGTTTTGGTTACTTCCATTTCTACGTAGTGGATAAATTATTGATTTTGGACTAGTGGCTCGCCTTTGCCACACCCTGTGGCCATTTTGAGTTTCAACCTTTAGTAGCTGGAGAACATTTAACGTTCGTCATGGATCAAATAACTCCGAAGGAAGTGAAAATACTTGAAAATGCGGAGGATATTCAGGAGAGACGAGAACAGGTTCTTGGACGGTATACCAACTTCAAGTCTGAGGCACGGAATAAGCGTGACAAGCTTGAGGACTCCCGTCGCTTTCAGGTATGTAATAATTTATATTTGTTTTATTAAGTTGTTTTATTGAAGATTAATATTTAACGTTTGTTTTGCAGTATTTTAAGCGAGATGCGGATGAGCTCGAGGGATGGATCTACGAGAAGCTTCAAGCTGCCTCAGACGAGAGCTATAAGGATCCTACGAACCTCCAGGCTAAAATTCAGAAGCATCAAGCTTTTGAGGCTGAAGTTGCTGCACACTCTAATGCCATAGTTCTTTTGGATAATACCGGTTCTGAAATGATTGCCCAACATCACTTTTCAAGTGACCTCATCAGGAAGAGGCTTGGTATGTTTGATCTTTTAAAATATTTTCATAATATTTTTATATCTTTTGATATTTTATGTTTTGATATTGTTACAGAGGAACTTCATCGCCTTTGGGAATTGCTGCTGTCTCGTCTGGCTGATAAGGGTTTGAAACTTCAACAGGCATTGGTTCTTGTTCAGTTCCTACGTCACTGCGATGAGGTCATGTTCTGGATTCATGACAAGGAGACCTTTGTTAACACCAATGAATTTGGTCATGACTTGGAACACGTAGAGGTTCTTCAAAGGAAATTTGATGAGTTTCAAAAGGATATGGCTAGTCAAGAATACAGAGTGACCGAAGTGAATGAACTTGCTGATAAACTTCTTCTGGATGGCCACCCAGAGCGCGACACCATCCTGCGTAGGAAGGAGGAACTTAACGAATCCTGGCAGAAACTCAAACAGCGTGCTATTCTCCGTCAAGAGAAGCTCTTTGGTGCACACGAAATCCAGCGTTTCAATCGTGATGCCGATGAAACCATGGCATGGATCGCAGAGAAGGATGTAGTCCTTTCCTCCGATGACTTTGGTCGGGATCTCGCCAGTGTACAGACCCTTCAACGCAAACACGAGGGTATCGAGCGTGACTTGGCTGCTCTGGAAGACAAGGTTGCGACCCTGGGCGCTGAAGCTGATCGTCTTGCCGCAATTCATCAAGCTGATCATTCCCAACAAATTCAAGCCAAACGCGCTGAAATTCTGCAGTCCTGGGAGAGCCTCACCGCCAAGGCTAAAGAACGCCGTTCCAAATTGGACGAGTCTTACTATCTACACCGTTTCCTGGCAGACTACCGTGACCTTGTCTCCTGGATGAATGATATGCGAGCTATTATATCAGCTGATGAACTAGCTAAGGATGTAGCTGGTGCGGAAGCACTTTTGGAAAGACACCAGGAACACAAGGGTGAAATCGATGCTAGAGCCGATAGCTTTGACGCTACAACATTGGCTGGTAATCAACTTCTGGAAAGGAAGCACTACGCCGCCGAGGAGGTCGAACGGAAGTTGAATTCCCTTGCTGAGGATAAGTCATCCTTACTCAATCTTTGGGAAAAAAGGCGTATCCTGTACGAGCAGTGTATGGATTTGCAGCTGTTTTATCGTGACACGGAGCAAGCCGATGCGTGGATGGCCAAGCAGGAGGCCTTCCTGGCCAACGAGGACCTTGGTGACTCCCTGGACAGCGTAGAAGCTCTCATCAAGAAGCACGAAGACTTCGACAAGTCCCTTGCTGCCCAAGAGGAAAAGATCAGAGCCTTGGACGAGTTCGCGGGAAAGCTTATCGATGGAGAGCACTACGCAGCCGATGACGTTGCTCAGCGTCGTCAACTTTTGCTGGAACGTAGGGCCATCCTCTTGGAAAAGTCTGCACAGAGACGTGATCGTCTAAGAGATGCATACAAGCTACAACAATTTGAGAGAGACTGCGACGAGACTAAAGGATGGGTCAACGAGAAGCTGAAGTTCGCCACTGATGACAGTTACCTGGATCCTACCAACTTGAATGGCAAAGTACAAAAGCACCAGAACTTCGAGCAGGAACTGAATGCGAACAAGACTCGCATGGAGGAGATGGTATCCACTGGACAAGAACTGATGGAAAAGGGTCATTATGCCTCAGACCGCATCCGTGCACGTACCGACGAGATCGTCTCTCTCTGGGAAAACTTAGCTCAAGCAACAGAGAAGAAAGGCGCGAAGCTTCAGGAAGCTGCTCAGCAACAACAGTTTAATCGTACTGTCGAGGACGTCGAGCTCTGGTTGTCCGAAGTGGAAGGTCAACTCATGTCTGAAGATTATGGAAAGGACTTGACCAGCGTTCAGAATCTTCAGAAGAAGCACGCTCTTCTCGAAGCTGACGTAGCTTCTCATGCGGATAGAATTGACAGCATCTCCCAGGCTGCTGAACAGTTTGTTACCTATGGACATTTCGATGCAGATAATATCAAAGCTAAGCAGGAACAGCTACATGCACGTTACGCTGCTCTCCAGAGACCAATGAGCATCCGTAAGCAACGTCTTCTGGATTCTCTGCAAGTCCAGCAACTCTTCAGAGACATCGAGGACGAGGAAGCCTGGATCAGGGAGAAGGAACCTGTTGCTGCCAGTACTAATCGTGGACGTGACCTGATTGGAGTACAGAATTTGCAAAAGAAACATCAAGCCGTTCTGGCTGAGATAAACAACCATGAGCCTAGGGTAGCTGCTGTGTGCCAGGCTGGTTCAAAGATGCTTCAGGATGGACACTTCGCGGCTGAAGAAATCAGTCAGAGACTCGCCGCCCTGGATGAACACTGGGGTCAACTCAAGGAAAAGGCGCGACAGCGTAAGAATGATCTGGATGATTCCCTCCAGGCTCATCAGTACTTTGCCGATGCTAACGAGGCAGAGTCCTGGATGAAGGAGAAACGACCTATCGTTCTGAACGCTGATTATGGTAAGGATGAGGATAGCTCCGAAGCACTTTTAAAGAAGCACGAAGCCCTCGTTAGTGATCTAGAAGCATTCGCTAGCACCATTGCAGCACTCAGAGAACAGGCAGCTGCTTGCAGGCAGCAGGAAACTCCTACAGTCGACATTGCTGGTAAAGAATGCGTAATGGCTCTTTATGATTATGCTGAAAAGTCACCTAGGGAAGTCTCCATGAAGAAGGGTGACACCCTGACGCTGTTGAACTCCAATAACAAGGACTGGTGGAAGGTTGAAGTAAATGACAGACAAGGCTTCGTACCTGCAGCATATGTAAAACGTGTAGAGCCTGAAGCAGGACTTAGTGCTTCGCAGCAGAACCTGGCAAGAGAACAAAGCTCCATCGCAGCCAGGCAAGCTCAGATCCAGGCTCAGTACGATGACTTGCTGTACCTGGCGCGAGAACGTCAGAACAAACTTAATGAGACTGCCAAAGCCTACGTGTTGGTACGTGAAGCTGCTGAACTCGCTACCTGGATCAAGGACAAGGAAAACCACGCCCAAGTTCAAGATGTCGGTGAAGATTTGGAACAAGTGGAAGTCATGCAGAAGAAGTTTGATGACTTCCAGGCTGATCTCAAAGCCAACGAAGTGCGACTTGCTGAGATGAATGAAATTGCTGTTCAGTTAATGAGCCTGGGACAAACTGAAGCTGCGTTGAAGATCCAAACCCAGATTCAGGATCTGAATGAGAAGTGGTCCAGTCTTCAGACTCTCACTGCGGAGAGGGCCAGTCAATTAGGATCAGCCCATGAGGTCCAGCGCTTCCATCGTGACGTGGATGAAACTAAGGATTGGATTCGTGAGAAGGATGCAGCTCTGAACAATGACGATCTAGGAAAAGATTTGCGCAGCGTTCAGGCTCTTCAGCGCAAACATGAAGGTTTAGAACGAGACCTGGCAGCTCTTGGAGACAAGATCAAACAGCTAGACGAGACTGCTAATCGTCTGATGCAGTCCCATCCTGACACGGCAGAGCAAACTTATGCCAAGCAGAAGGAAATTAATGAAGAATGGACCCAGCTTACTGCAAAGGCTAATAGCAGGAAGGAAAAACTTCTGGACTCTTATGACCTACAACGTTTCCTCAGTGATTATCGTGATCTTATGGCCTGGATCAATTCAATGATGGGACTTGTTGCTTCTGAAGAACTTGCGTCTGATGTTACCGGTGCTGAAGCTCTTCTTGAACGTCATCAGGTATATACCCAAACTGATTTACCTTTATCATTTCTTTCATTACCTTCCTATTCATTGCTCAACCATCATTCACATTATAGAATCACAGAGCAGAGATAGACGCACGATACGGCATTCTTCCTGAGGTACCAAAGTGTTTGAGCATGCTATAACACTTTCGGTCTTGATTCTAATACGCGACTAATCATCTACAGGAATTTTTAGCTGAAACGTACTGCGTAGGTTGAGACATTGAGTATAGACATCTAGATTGTAGACAATTGTTTGCTTGTCGATAAAGTGTTCCTGGTGCGTTTCGGCTTGAAGGTCCTGTATAAAATAATATTTTCACAGAGCAAAACGTGATGCAAAATGACGTGTTGTTCTTTGTACAATTCTACGTGTAGGTATAAATGCAACATCTATTAACAGCATTGCTATTTTGAAAGAGTTTTGTACCAGCGCTGCTGCTTATGTCGATCAGATCATCATACAAGACAAGATCAGACGATTTATATAGTTATCTTTAACGACTTTCATATAAATTTTTAATTTGTACCGGATGGCAAATTCATATTTTTATTGTATTGATTCAAACTAATTTGTTTTTGGTGGTTGTATTATAGGAGCACCGCATGGAAATCGATGCCAGAGCGGGTACCTTCCAGGCATTTGAATTATTCGGACAGCAACTCTTGCAGTCGAGTCATTATGCCAGTGTCGAAATCCAGGAGAAACTTGAGTCTATGGCAGAGGCACGTCAAGAACTCGAGAAGGCTTGGATCCAGCGGCGCATGCAGCTAGACCAGAATCTAGAGCTCCAGCTCTTCTGCAGGGACTGCGAGCAAGCGGAAAATTGGATGAGCGCGAGGGAGGCTTTCTTAAGCAGTGCGGACGCTGTAGATAGTACTGATAACGTCGAAGCCCTTATCAAGAAACACGAGGACTTTGATAAGGCCATTAATGCTCACGAGGAAAAGATCGCTGCTCTGCAGACCCTGGCTGATCAGCTCATAGCTGCTGAACACTATGCCGCCAAGCCCATCGATGATAGACGTGTCCAGGTGCTGGATCGTTGGAGACACCTTAAGGATGCCCTCATAGAGAAGAGATCTAAGCTTGGAGAATCTCAGACTCTCCAGCAATTCTCTAGAGATGCCGATGAAATGGAGAACTGGATTGCTGAAAAACTCCAGTTGGCTACCGAAGAGAATTATAAAGATCCTGCTAATATTCAGTCGAAGCATCAGAAGCATCAAGCTTTTGAAGCTGAATTAGCAGCAAATGCTGACAGGATTCAGTCGGTTCTTGCTATGGGTGGTAATTTGATTGAGAAACATCAGTGCGCAGGATCAGAAGATGCTGTACAGGCCAGGTTGGCTTCCATCGCTGATCAGTGGGAGTATCTCACTCAGAAGACTACGGAGAAGTCAATGAAGCTGAAAGAGGCTAACAAGCAGCGTACTTACATTGCTGCTGTTAAGGATTTGGACTTCTGGCTTGGTGAAGTGGAGAGTCTGCTCACTTCAGAAGACGCTGGTAAGGATTTAGCTTCAGTGCAAAACCTCATGAAGAAGCATCAACTTGTGGAGGCAGATATTCAGGCGCACGAGGAGCGTATCAAGGACATGAATGCCCAGGCAGATTCTCTTATTGAAAGCGGTCAGTTCGACGCTGCTGGAATTCAGGAGAAACGACAAAGCATCAACGAGCGTTATGAACGCATTAGGAACTTGGCAGCTCACAGACAAGCACGACTTAATGAAGCAAACACCCTACATCAGTTCTTCAGGGATATCGCCGACGAGGAGTCCTGGATCAAGGAAAAGAAACTCCTGGTAGGCTCTGACGACTACGGTCGTGATCTTACTGGAGTTCAGAATCTGAAGAAGAAGCACAAGAGGCTCGAGGCAGAACTTGGCAGCCACGAACCCGCTATTCAGGCTGTTCAAGAAGCTGGTGAAAAACTCATGGACGTTTCTAATCTGGGTGTTCCTGAGATTGAACAACGTTTGAAGCTCCTGAACCAGGCATGGGCCGAACTCAAGCAACTAGCTGCCAATAGAGGTCAGAAGCTTGATGAGTCCTTGACCTACCAACAATTCTTGGCTAAGGTTGAGGAGGAGGAGGCTTGGATCACCGAGAAACAGCAGCTCCTCTCCGTGGAAGACTACGGCGACACCATGGCTGCTGTGCAAGGATTACTCAAGAAGCACGATGCCTTCGAAACGGACTTTTCTGCTCACGGTGAACGTTGTAAGGATATCTGTAACGCTGGTGAGGGTTTGATCAAAGCCGGAAATCATCGTGCTGACGCCATAAGTCAACGCTGTGCTCAATTGCGCAACAAACTCGACCAACTAGGAGCACTTGCAGCTAGGAGAAAGACTCGACTAAATGACAACTCGGCATACCTGCAATTCATGTGGAAGGCCGACGTTGTGGAATCCTGGATTGCCGACAAGGAGACTCACGTCCGTTCCGAAGAGTTTGGACGCGATCTGTCTACTGTGCAGACTCTCCTCACCAAGCAGGAAACCTTCGATGCTGGTCTGCACGCTTTCGAACACGAGGGTATACAAAACATCACTGCCCTGAAGGAGATGCTCGTGGACTCTGGCCACGATCAGACTCCCAGCATTGAGAAACGTCATGCCGACGTCATAGCTCGCTGGCAGAAGCTTCTAGCTGACTCTGACGCCAGAAAGCAGAGATTGCTACGTATGCAAGATCAGTTCCGTCAGATCGAGGAACTCTACCTGACCTTTGCCAAGAAAGCTTCAGCCTTCAACTCATGGTTCGAAAATGCCGAAGAAGATCTAACTGATCCAGTGCGCTGTAACAGCATCGAGGAGATTCGTGCTCTTCGAGAAGCTCATGCCCAGTTCCAGGCCAGTTTGTCATCCGCAGAAGCTGACTTCCAGGCTCTGGCTGCTCTCGATAGACAAATCAAGAGCTTCAATGTTGGTCCCAATCCTTACACGTGGTTTACTATGGAGGCACTCGAGGATACCTGGCGCAACCTGCAGAAGATCATCAAGGAGCGCGACGTGGAGCTTGCTAAGGAAGCTCAACGACAGGAAGAGAACGACAAGCTGAGAAAGGAGTTCGCCAAGCACGCCAATGCTTTCCATCAGTGGTTGGCCGAGACGAGAACTTCCATGATGGAGGGTTCAGGATCCTTGGAACAGCAATTGGAGGCTACTAAGCGTAAGACCCAGGAGGTGCGCGCACGTCGTCAAGACCTGAAGAAGATAGAAGACCTAGGAGCAATTCTGGAGGAACATTTGATTCTGGATAATCGCTACACAGAACACAGTACCGTCGGTTTGGCACAACAGTGGGATCAGCTGGATCAACTGGGAATGCGAATGCAACATAACCTGGAGCAACAGATACAAGCCCGAAACCAGTCCGGTGTATCGGAGGATGCTCTGAAGGAGTTCTCAATGATGTTCAAGCACTTTGACAAGGACAAGAGTGGCCGTCTCAATCACCAGGAGTTCAAGTCCTGCCTCAGAGCTCTCGGTTACGACCTACCAATGGTAGAAGAAGGCCAGCCTGACCCAGAATTCGAAAATATACTCGGTAAGTAACTCACTCTTATCACTAGGCGTATCTACAACCGGCTTATTAATTATCGTCTTGTCACTGACACTCTAGATATCGTCGATCCTAATCGCGACGGATATGTATCCCTGCAAGAATACATGGCGTTTATGATTAGCAAGGAGACTGAAAACGTTCAAAGTTCTGAAGAAATTGAAAATGCTTTCCGCGCCATTACAGCTGCTGATCGGCCATACGTTACGAAGGAGGAACTCTACGCTGTTAGTATTTTGTTTTTTATGAAAAAAGAAATATGGAGAAATCACGGTGAATAATAACTTTAATATTTACATTTTTATCTGTACACAGAACCTCACCAAAGAAATGGCCGATTACTGTGTGGCCAGAATGAAACCCTACGTGGATCAGAAGACGGAACGACCCATCACGGGCGCCTTAGATTATATTGAATTTACTCGCACTCTTTTCCAGAATTAAATTAATGGCTTTTATAGTGAGCCCCTATCGCGATAGGAAACTTTAAATTATTGTTACGCAAATATTATATTTACTGCTTTCAACGCAAATGACTATTTTAATACAGCATTAATGTTCCTTCCATTACACGATTAGTTACTCACGAACTTTCAACAGATATTTTGATTTTTAGATAAATTGTTCGATAGTTTGACGATAGATTGTTCTTATCAGAGACCTCTCATTTATTCGCTCTATGTATTCGAATATTTATTCGCTGATTTTATATAATTGAAGACAAAAAATGAAAAAAATATTTAGCAGTAGAAGCTTTCCTAGTGTCTATGAATCATTAACGGTGCGTGCTTCATTATAATCTGGCAGCAATAAAATAAATAATTAAAAATACAAGTATCTTGAATTATTTTTAATTCACAGAATCGATCAATATTTTAATTATTGCTATACAGTCGACTATTCTCGTTCAATGTGCTCCAAATATTGAAAATTACAATATACAACTAACTCCTCAAACAATTGATGTTTGTACGTCCATGACTAGCACTGACCTAATGAATCAAAATAATAAATAGCAGACTTTCTGTTACAGAAAATGAATGGCGTCTGACAATGTAAAAGAATGTACATAGAATTCAACGCCGCAGAAGTTTCATGAGTCGTTTACTCATGTAGTATGGTCTTGAACTGGAGCCATCATTTCTTTCGCAGTCTTCAAGGAAACACAAGAAAAGTGTGTCTACGGCTGCTGAATGTACAGTAAAGAAGACTGTAGAAATTAAAAAGGAGCCAACGCCTACCAACAATATTGGTACGGCCCAATAATTAATTTCTGTAGAATCTTGATAGTACCACCATGTAATCCAAATGAATAATCCAGTGATTAGAATCTTTCCCAGTAGCAAGATCCAATCTGTAATCTGAAAAACAATATGGCTAACATTAGTAGTTCATATCATTTTGTAAAAAATCAAGCATCTCATTTGATATTTACTCACCTTATCTAAAACCGCAACACGGATAATATTCCTCATCAACAGATTAAATGCATCCCTTGCGGAGGGAAAGAAACTTTTTCCATGTATGGCACACATAATGTAAGCATTACGATTTATGAATTTCAAAAAACTTTCCAGCAACCAAAAGCAGCATTTGCAACATTTCAAACACCCTCGGGCCATCTCGTTATTATATTCTTTCAATTTAGCGTCGATCGATTCCAAAAGTACTCGAATCAATCGACATATAGTTATGATTAATGAACCAAATGCTAGGGTTCCCAAGTGATACCTGTTAAATATTTAGATAAATGTCGATTATTAATTTGCAAGTATTTTTTAGTTTCAGGACGTACCTTATGGTTCTCCATATGCTGATAGACATTGTAAAGAAGGGCACATCCTCCTTTCTATATGTCCAGTACCAGGTGGCAAACGTGCCAGCAAGGATCATTTCTCCTAATGCTGACACGAAGAAGAATAACCAGAATCCTGCGACTACATTAATTGCATGTAAGTAATTAATATACCAGGGATTATCTGTACTGATCAAGTGGCATCCAGATGAGGTGCACGATGAGCTTGTGGCACTGTCATAGCAATTGGCTGTAAACACATCTGGTACGCAGACAGAATTATTCGTATAGCCAAGATGATCAGGGCAGACGCAAGAGTCATCGTTCTCAAATTGCACTGCATAGTTTCTTATGCCTATCGATGCCAGGTAAAAGCCACCTGCCACAGTGTAGGCTAGTACAAGAAGATGCAGTATCCATGGTATAATTGGAAAGATCAAACTAGATAAAATAGAAGTCATTGCTCTGAAAGAAGGAATAACAATTAATCCAATATACAACATGACCTTAGAATACTTCTGATATATCTAATTAAAATTATAGTTTATGTGCTCACTTGCTTGCTTCCTTGATAAGTTGACATGCCAAGTATATCCTGCTACGCAAGAAGATGACTACCACGAGAATAATAACTAAGATCACTCCACATAATATAGAAAATATTATCCATCCAAGTCCTCCATTTACCGAATAATATGTATACGAAGCATATGTAGTGTAACCGAATAAACCCAATACGCCTAAAATGGTTAGAAATGCAAAAGGAGTTGCCAGCCATCTCAATAAAACAATGTAAGATAGAGAAAGTGCTCCACTAATTGCAATGATGACGAGCGTTGTCTTCCTGAGTAAGATAATCATAATTAATCATATAATCCCTGTCAACTCTCATCATTGATACATTTTAACAATGAATTTGTATTACCAGGTAAAAAGTAAGTCGTCATATGCATTGAGAAGAATTATCTGAGCAGTCGCTAATACTTCGACGACTCTCTCCGCCTGAGAAAGTTTTTCGTTATCGATAGTCATATTGACAAATTCATCCCAAATTGTTACAGGGATGCAACGTCCAGTAATCGAGGTGCTCCTCAGGTACCAACTGGCGCATTTATTTTTCAATATATAGTTCTCTATTTCTGTTAAGTTTTTGTTGCTCAGATCTACATCAATTTTGCAAATCGTCACGTTCCTTAGCTCCTCTATAGGTAAAGTACTATTCAGGGAGAAGATGTAGTTAGACTTAGGACATTCCTTTAGACAGACCTGCGGCGTATCACATCCACTGTAAGGAGCGGAAGCCGCCAAACAGGTAGTCAAATCAAAGAATATTAAATAAGGTCTATCCAAGACCTCAGAATCGACGCCACATTTCCGGCCTTCAGAATCGGTCGGCACCAACAATCTCCTCGTATCGCCATGACTTAGTGCTAAAAAATTTTATCAATAGATGACATAAATCGATAGATTATATCCCGCTGAATGTATACTGTTAATTGCTCTTTTATTCTTTTTAAACCTACCGTAATATCCTACTGCAGCCCAGCCTGCCATAAAAGCTAGAAAAATAATTAAGCAGAAACAATCGGTGCAAGATCGTCCCTTTAAAGGTCCATTCCATCTTGGATCATATTCACATTTTTTACCTGAAAATTCACAGTACTTTATTAATAATTGATAAGAATTGAATTATCCTATAATTACTGAGTTTAATTATTCTTATTTAGTTCATAATATTCGTATATATTGTATATTTTTATAGTAGATTTTATGTTACTCTCCAATTAACTGTACTTACCGTGCTTCTCGTCCTCCATGATTTCTTTTCCAGATGAAATCCAGGGTTAAGATGTGTTTTTCTATATATAACTCAAGATTCTATGAACGTGTCACTTGTAATATGTAGCCCAGGCGCATCGTAGCACTGATGAATGTGATACTATTGCCGGCTCGAGAAATAAGCCGTGGATACTCTAGTCTGTTGGAATAAAAATATGATAAGAGGAAACAAGAGATAACTTGTGATAACATAGATTTGCACACAAGGATTGTGCCCTTATCTTATCATTGTTCAAATAATTGTCTTCCATTTGATATAATTTATGAATAAATTCAACCATGCGGAAACAATTTGATTAAACATTTAACTGTTTATCTGGATTTTAATAATGCTTCATTGGACAAGTGTATTTAGGTATTACATTTTTTTTGTATAAACGTCATTTGATTCTGTTAAAGGATTATATTATTTCTTCTCATGAACTCTGCTTAATCAATCATGATTTAAATGAAGTGTTATTGATGACTCAAGTGCTGTTCATTTTTTAATACTTTTATCAATGTCTTTTATTACAGAAGAAATCATTTATTGCAATTACTTTCTCGATACCTCATTGACGTGTAAAGCAAGGTTTACTGTGAGATATCTTTTAATATTTTATTTAAAAGACATATATGGTACAGTGATTAGATTGTTTTGAAATATTTTGGCAAATTGAATTGTTGACAAATGTGATATTAGTTTGTCTTGGGTAGAAATCTGTTTAATACTCCATAATCCTTTAGTTCCTCCTTTTTCTTTCCACTTTCCTCCGTTTTTTGTTCTCGCATCGCTTCCGCAGTTTCCTGAAAAGAAAATGTTATACAATTTAAAGGAGTTGGTTTAATTATAATTCTCATTAGGTTGATATTTATTTTTGTCTTACCCGTCTTGCTAATTCATTCAGAATCTTTTTAGTTTTTATCACCTTTGCAGTACCACCTTTGCCTTTGGCCTTTGTCCTACGTGGTTTGAAGTCAATCTTTTTGGGCTTGACATGCTGTTTGAGGAATATGATTGATCGATATGATAACTAAGTTAATTAAAGATAATGGACATGATATTTCATTATTAGATATAATAGGGTGACTCACCAGAAGCTTTTTCTTGGCCTCTATCTTATCTTGCAGAGTAGGAATATCCACCTCCGCTATTGTAGTTGTGTCAAGTGTGATTAATTCTGGTTGAAGTTTATCAAGAAGAGCCTTCACTTCCGCTTCTCGTCTCTGGCTCTTCGTTTGGAATGGATTCACTTCTAGGGCATCGAAATTAGCTTCTCCACTGCCAGGTACAAGAAGCGATGCAAAACCTTTAGCTGTTGTTATACCTAAAACGTCTTCGTAAGGACAGAATTGCATTCCCGTTATTCCCCAGGAAGCCTTGTGACGTAAATAAGGGGTCAATTCACCTTCTGATTCCCTGTGGTAAAAAATTCATATTAGTTCATCTTAACTGGAAATAAGATTATATCAATTTCCTACCTATAAACCTCGACTACATTGCCCATGGCTGCACCCAAAAGACCACGTTGACTGTAACAGAGTTTTTGTGCAGCAGACCTTAAAATGACAGTATGTACAGGTCCTGCTAATTGTCGTACATCCCAAACTTTCAGGGTTCGGTCTGGGCAGCTAGTGGCCATATATGTTCCATGGGGATGAACTATACAGGATGAAATAGCCTGCTTATGGCAAAGCATCTTTGCTAGTGGCTTTTGTGAATTTGGTGACCACATGGATACTACACCATTAGAGCCTCCAACACATAGAATAGCATTACTTGGATTTTGAGTCATTACCTGTAAGTAAATAGGTCTTGTAAAGTGTTGTAATTGAAAGATACTAGCAGTTTCATTGCAATAATGTATAACTTACAGATATACTTCCTAATCTGGAATTGTAGCGGGAAATTATTTGTCCTATTGATACATCTAACCAAGCCAAATGTCCATCACGGGATGAACTAGCCAAGAGAAAGTGATATGGCAAAAATTCTAGCTGTGTCACTCCATTCATTCGTTTTAAGCAGTGCAATTCTATTCCTTGATTATCATAAATATACACCCATTCCTTCTGTGCTACTGCAAACATTGTTTCTATATGTAGCCATGCCACATCATGTACAGATTCCATCACATTTGTTTCACATGATAGTTTCTTTGTTACCCAATCAAATGCAGCAACATGACCCATTTTTCCACCAAGTACTAAATATCGTCCATTTCTAGTATATCTTAGACAATATGGTCCAAACTCTAATTGTAATTCAAATTGTTTTGCAGCACTTGTGATATCTACATTGGATGCAATCTGTTTTTGTTTAAACTGGGTTGTAGTTTCTCCAGCATCCTTTTCAAGAATACCATAATCCTCAGTTAAGAGTAGCTCTGTACGTGCTGCTTGCTCTATAGCATTTTCTATCACTCTTTCTTTCACTCTTAATCTCTGACGATGAATTTTATTTTTGACACTGCTGAAACCTTTCTTCAGGTTTAATCCTTCGCCTCTTCCATACTTTTCAAGCTTTTCCTTGCTTACAGGTGCTTTACCAGGATACTTGATATTTTCTAGAACATAACAAAGACAATTAATAAGGTAGAAATCAATAAGTGTTCTATTACAATTTAATGTACAAATGTTAATTAAATAAAAGATACACACCTGTTTTCTTCATTATTATTTATCTTTATTCCAAGTAAAGAGGTTACACACTATGTCCAAACATTGGAGCCATTGGAGCAAATCGCACGTGTTCAACTTTAAGTCGTCATGTTGGATCTACAGTGAACTACATTACCAATATATGGTAAACTCATAAAAGAATTTTCAATTGAAAGAAAAATCATTCTTACATTATCAATTGATTTTTGAGTACTTAGATGGGATCTTAGTATAAGGAAAAACGAAGGATTAAACCGACTGCACAGAAGAAACTGTTACTGAATATCACTCATAAATTAATCCCAAATCCTTTTCTGCAGACGGTACTCGGGGTGATATAACAGCATAACAAATATTAAAGAGCGAGATGTATATACATGGAAATAGTGGAAGCTGCAAAATTTCTCGGAGTGCAGAGTTCTTGCGCAGGACCGGGAGTGGGGGCAGTACTGAGGAGGATGTCTGAACTTGGAATGGTCATTCTTCTTCGAGCCGGTCTCCTATACTGGTCTCTTGGAAACACTCTTCATAACCATTCCCAACCTTCTTCTATTTCTATATTTATTTCTTCTTTAATTCCTTATTTCTTTATCTTTCATTCTTCACTCCCTTATACTTCCTACTTTTCCCCCTGTTCTCTTTTGTCGAAACATTTTTAAGACATTTTTAAGAAACTGCAATGCCAGCTTATGACACCCGTATAGCACCTCAATTTTTACTAAATACTATTGGATCTTGATTTACTTTCAAAATTTATTCAAAATATA
>JARQTC010000026.1:135747-150012 GCA_030142495.1 Cephus runcator | reverse complement strand
GGACCAGGTAACATTCTATTAATACTCAATACAGTACGTTCGTAACCATCTGCTTCTATGCACTGACACTGCGGTGGATGAACCAGCGGATTTGTATTGTTTGGTTTACATAGATTACAGGCGCTGTGAACAGTCATAAGTTGAATACAAATTTTTGAAATTGATCGACACCTGCAGGGAATTCACGATTGCACGTAGACAAGAGCATTATGATGGTTTATGATTTTTTGAGTTTTTTTTAATACTCTTTTGTACTCTAATACTCTAATACTAATTTTTGAGTTTTTTTTTTAATTGTCTTAAAATATATTTAATTCTCGATTAATATACCTGTTCATTGTCGGGTAGAATTCAAGGGTGAAGTGATAGTAACAAGTAAGCGGCGCTGCGTTCGCGATGCATTTCCTGTTACATTCTTGGGGCGTTGAAAATACGATAGATGTATCATTGGATTTGCCGTATGAAATATCGTAATTCTGATGATCTGTATATGGAAAGAATATTGAAACAATTTTTTTATAAAGATAATAGAAGATAGATGAATTTTGAGTTTGAAGATTGTCCAATTCCTTGAGTTGTGCACAATTAACTGAATTTTTTATATTTTCAAAACTAAATTCTTACCTTCAAAAGGTTTTCGGCTCAGCCTTTTACCGGAAACACGCACAAGAATTGAAGTAACTAGTAATACAACAGGAAGTTTCACAGTGATTAAATGATCGGTTAAACGCATCATATAATTTGTGTAAAATTTTCTCCGTTCCTGTTTACTTCACTCGCAATAAGTTTATTAATATGTTTCACTTAGGTTTCTTTCTTTTTATACTTTTTTTTCGTATATTTATATATATATATGTATACAAACAACATGGAGGCCCTCACAACTTACATTCGCTTACGTCAGGCAAAGGTCGGGTTGGGGACGTCCGAGCATTGCAACTGGTCACGGATAAGAAAGAGGAGGGAGTTTTGAGAGTTTAATAATAAAAACTAGAGTTTCCAAAATATGTATATTATTTTTCAAAATGTATACTTTATGCAGCTTAAAAGAAGGTAAGCCATTCCCTGAGAGTGGAAATATTTGTTTAAAAATATTTTTATATCCTTCAAATCTGACTTAACAGCTACTGGTTTGATTCCTATTGAAAACTGAAGATGATCTATTTGACTGATCATTAATTTATTTATATAAATTTCGTCCAAGTTTGTTATGAAAGATACTTTTAATCTTTATGGACAATCTGTATCAACTGCAACTGATAAGGATATCTGATAAGGATGTTTGATTTCTTGGCAATGAATAGTAATATAGTATGATGAAATATAATTCGAAAGAAATATTTTCACTGGAACATTTCTCGTGGCTTGAAAAAGAAATTCACCTGTATAATATGTTCAATCAAAATTTCAAATATTTATCGATTCTCTTGATTTTTTTAAATTGGCAGACGTTTTGACATTGAGAAAGGACGTACAGAATACTTGTCTTGTTAATAAAATAATTGCAGCGACTAAATGAATTAATAAAATCTTCCTTGACACATTGTTAAACACGTTCAACAGTTTCTATTGTGATATCGAAATTTACTTAATAACCAAAAAAGATATTGCTTATAACACGTGCAAATAAACTGTTATCAAACATTCGCGATGCATTTTTCGATGAACGTTTTTATTTAGTTAAAGAAAATATTATTAGTCTACACAAAATTGCGATATTGTCATTACGTTTTGTAAAAACATTAAATAGCTTTCAAACTTGACTTCTTTCCATAAAACAAATGCTTTCTAAAAGTGTTGGCCTGTGATGCTATTATTAAAAATAACACAAGTATAATCGAGGAATAAATATATTTTTTCATTCTGATTTTCTGACTCGACGTTTACAATATAGGAAGATAAGTTACATCATGAAATCCTATTGTTTCTATAAATTAAGTTTACACGAATCGTCGATGCAATAGAAATAGAAATGTTAACAGTGTCTTTATTGTCGTATTAGTTTCCACAAAGGAACGATGCCCAAGCCAGCCCAGGATCAACGTCATCGACAATTCTCTAATACCATTAATTTAAAATGGTTCAGGTAGATAATTGCCACATCTAGGAAAATTGTTGGGCACCGGTGGTAAATCGTATTGATCTCCAACATGAAAAATTAATTCCATTCCGACCATCGTATGAATGACAAAGTGACAGTGAAACAGCCACCACCCTAAGGATTAATAATAATAATTAATAAATGTGAAATGCAGCATAAAAATATGACAATTCTTTACCTGGATTATCAGTCAAGAAACGAAAAATGACGTAACCCCCTTGCGGTATTATTATCGTATCTTTGCCAGGAGGTGCAGTATATCCACCGTTCCGTAGAGTGTTGTAATGTTCCTTGAGAACTGCGTCGACGTCACTCCTGGTGAAATTAGTGCCTTCGGGTTTTCTACCCATTTTGAAAACACGGAACGAGTAACCGTGCAAATGGAACGGATGAACCAGCGCAAGAGAACCTAAAGAAATAAAAAATAAAGCGAAATTAATTTGTCAATTCAAAATATGTTTTAATCAATAAATCATTGCAATGCTTACGAGCGTCATATACCATGACTTCCACCACTGCTCCCAACTTAACGTCCAAAACGTGCGTGCATCTGCATGGGGTTGTGCAATTAGGAGGCATACGAAATGCATTACATGTATCCTGCGGATTCCAACCCTGGGAGAGCGGTGGATACGGCAAATTATGATGTGAAATATTATCGACCAAGGCGAGCAACTTTGTTTGATCATTGGCGACTGTAAAAAAATAAAAAAAAAAATAAAAAATTTGAACTTCCGTTTCTTCGATATTTACTGCATGAAACGAAGGATACACTCACCCATAAAATTACCATAGGTTCCCGGCTTAAATAAGACGTCTAGTTCGTTTGAATAATCATGAAACCAAAATGGCAATACAAAACGATAATCTGGATCTGGAACAAGGAAAGCAGGATCTACTTCAGTCGCTGACTGTACTTCATTTGGACACAGAGAATTCGATTTGGTCCCATCGCACACGAATTTCATGTTATTGTATTCCTGTGAAAGAATTCTGATATGAAGATCTTTATGGAAAAGTCTAATCAAATAAATTATCATTACCACTCCCATGGATACAGCATCATTATACGATGGCCGAGGAGATGTTGGATTTTTTGGACCACCGTTGTACCTCAATATAGCTAATTGCAGTACTTCGTTATCAGCGCATTCACCAAGTCCTTTTAATTTAATCCAATAAGTTCCCACAGTCTGATTGGCGGTTAGTACAAAATCAAAACGTTCGCCTGGAATGAATTTTCATAAAAATGATTATATAATTATACCAAGAGACAACATCAATAGTACAACCAAGACTGACCAGATGCTGATGTAAATACATTTACTGTTCTGGGACTCACAGATTCCCCATCCTGTGCAATGAAAAGCATCGAATGTTTTTCAATACTAAATTGCGATATGCAAACAGTACAGAAAGAATTGATAACACGAAATCTGTATCTCTTTCCACGTTGAACGTCGAAGACTGCATATGGAGTACTTGTGATATTTTTAGCATTTCGATCCTACGGATTAATTAAATTGACAATAATTATTATCTGTGATAAATAATAACTATGTATTAAATTAATCCACAATTTTTACTCACAAACCACTTTCCTTTTCCATTAATTAAAAAGTTATCAGCCGACTGACCAATGTCCCTGGTCATCAGACCAGGATAACGTTCGATTGACAATTCGTGCATGTAGTCACTGATAACAATTACGTGTGTAGGAAGATCTTCATCGTACAAATCATAATGAGGATCGTTACTGGGAGTATCTCTTACGACTAAACTACCATATTGACCATCGATTTTCTGAGTTGCAATGTGGGAGTGATAAAAATGCGTTCCTGAATTCTTCGCCACAAATCGATATCTGTGAAAAGGAAAAATTTTTTTATTCATTATCATTAATTTATTTTTTTTCTTATTTTCCTACCTAAAAGTCGTCCCATGTGTTATTGGACACTGCGTGACGTATGGTACGCCGTCATAGTACTGATAACCATTTTGAAAAAGACCATGCCAATGCAACGATACTTCGGTTCCATGCATTTTGTTATCTACGTCAATAACCACGTTATCGTACAGGCACACCTGTCAAATGAACACATCTTTAAGCAATGCCAGATATTATCAGTGCACAATCATTTTACCTGAATACTCGGACCTGGCAACATTCTATTTATTGATAAAATTGTACGTTCGTATCCGTCAGCCTGCACGCATTGACACAGCGGCGGACTGACTAATTGATTCGTTGCGTTTGGTTGGCACAATTGGCAGGCGCTGTCAAAAATTATAGTACGATCCTTAAGAATTTAGACTTTCGATATCGGACCAGCTGCTTGTAAAAGTCCAAAGAAATTTTCTGTCCGTTCATTATTTTCAAATGGTACCTGTTCATTGTTGTATAATATTCTATGGTGAATTGATAGTAACAATTACGTGGGCTTTCGTCGTCCCGGCAGGACCTAGCACATTCTTGCGGCGTCGACCACGTCCGTCCATATTCATCTATGGTGCCGTATGATATTTTATAAGGTCCTAATATCGTCATAGATTATTTTGAGCAGTGTTATTAGATTTATTTTTCTACATAATTTTTTACTAGGTCATATTTTCTTTTTTTGACAATTAACACACTTCTGACTATTTATATTTATTTTTGTACCTTTTGATCTCCAACCGGCACATTCCGTGAGGTAAAGCATACCGAGCGTAAGTAAAGGCGCTACGAGGAGGCGCATTTTCACTGAGCGACTTTCAAAGTGCATTTTACATGTTAGGTTCCGACGTTTCCGGGTCTTTCGATTTATACTTATGCTAGGGAACTTGCTTATCTAATATTCGTGCCTGTTGATTGGCAGGCGTATCGTTTCGCTATTTGCGACCCTCGCAGCCTTAAAAATTGTATTATTTAAGAATTTAAAAAATTTTTTTTCATTCCGTTTTTTTTTACATTCTTCATTGCAACAAGGACCAAGGGAATTGTTATTATTGTTTTTGGATACACGCAAATTATTATCTACGTGCATGGACTGTTATCTTATGTACTTTATTGAAATGACGAAATGATTATACGCATGGACTGATAAGGTTAAAATTTATTTACGAAAAAAAAAAAAAAAGATTATTACCTTATCTATCATTTAAATAGAATATATTAATGCATCTAATTTTAACATCGTCTAAACTTGACAAAGTTACTCGATAGCTTTCAAATTGCACAGTATTAGAATATAGTGTTCTTTATCTCTAATTAAAAGTAATTACACATTAACGTACTTGTGTTGGTTAATGGATGCTCTTATTTTTTTTTTCTAGATGTATCGATACCAGTTTTCAATTTATCAAAGATAAGAACGTCCTTCCATTGTTGAAATTTTGTTACGTAATTACCTGTTTTTTTTTCTTATTCAAAAAAGAATACAACGTATCGTTCAGTTTCATGAACTACGCGTATTAGAATGAATTTCCACAGAGATTTCTAATATAATTAATACTTCATGATTAATTGCCAAGTTTGTTAAGATTGACCACAGATACGATTATGGTGTAAAAAATATAGGCGAAATATTTTCTATAATTGTAAAAAAAAATTCGAAGATACAAATAATGTTTCCTTAATTAAGATGCATATTGTTTTTGAGCGGCACGATAGCGTATCTGTTTGTATATTTCAAATAGCTAGGATAATAAATAACGTAATCGGGAAGCTCAACAATGTATATTTATCGTTTTAAAAACTACAAAGTTTCCTAGAGAACGGCGGCCATTTTTATTTAGCCGTAAGTACATTTTTCCTCGAGGATCAAATTTCATCCCAACAAATTAATATACCTAATCGAATAACTCGAGACTAGCAGACCAGTATTACACGAAGATATAAGAATAATGAAACAACAGTGATAGAATGACAAAAATAATCCAAGAGAAATTTCTTATCTTTTTCCCTTACGATTTAGCATATTTAATAAACTGGAGCTTGATTTATGTTATTCGTATAAGATCTTATCGGTGTCTCTTATCGTTTTCACATTTCACTGGATTCCCATATTCCTCAATAATTATAGGTGCCAGACTCGTTTGCATGGATTGAAAAAAAAAATTGTCTGCATTGTCCCGTCAAAACACGTATCACAAGGAGTTAACGCGAATAGACTATAGGCACGTTACTTGTTACGATTCAGAGAATCGTGTCTCAACAATTGTATTTTGATTCGTGGTTTCCATGAAATTTCATGGATTTCCTTATAAATGAAATCTACGTTAAAGAATATATTTAGCCAGAAGCGTTTTTCGTCATTTCAGGTGCTCGATTTTATTTCCATAAGAAGTAACGAGCAGTTAGGTAGGAGCGACGTGTAAAATGTCCAGACTACTAAGTAAGTCAAAGTAAGGGACGTCGCTTTATATATATTTGGGGATTGATATGAAGTAGGGAAGAAGGAGCGAGAAGACCTAATTTGGGGTTGAGGGGGGTCCAGGGTGAAAATATAGGCCAAGGTTATGGATTTTAATGGAGAGTTGAGGTTAGGAATTATTGAGAGTGTAAAAAAAGAAAGTATAAATTAAAATGTTAACAGGATATTTTTTGTAGAAATTAGAATTAACGTTAAGGACTTGGAATAAGGGTGGATGGACTTTTAGAGAGGGTGAAAATTAAGTATGGTTGAGAAACTATAAGGAAATGAGTGACAGGACACGAGACGTCAAATACCTAGTGTCTTGGTGTTTCGTCAGTTAAAAAAAAAGCTAATCTCAAAACGGCCACGTTCATTCCCATAATACGTTTAGCAAAGCTCCACGTAGTTCGAGCTTCAAGAATAGTTGAAGCTCTACTAGTTCGATTACTTGAACTACGTAGTAGTTGGTTCTCTCTGATCGTAAAGTTTCAAAAGCCCTGTCGGCGGCGACACGAACTAAATTGTTAACTCTCGATGCTCACAGTGAATCTTAAAGGAGACATTGGGAACGTTGAACGGATCTATCAATAAATAGGATGGTAATAAAGACGCGAGAATGAATAACCGGACTCTTATCGCAAGTAAATTGTGAAAGATACGAAAAACGGAAATAAGTTCCATTTCGCGATAACAACGAACAGATTCAGGCACCACGAAAATAAGAACAATAAAGTACAATCAATATGAAATCGTAATGAGACGTGGCACGCTCTCATCGGACCGTTATGAAAAATAGTTACAATTAGCAAGATAGAAAATGGTTTGGATACGCCAGTGGTAGTTACGGCGTCCCTAATTCCAGTAAAGCCGGTGATCCCGAAGGGGTAAACCGCGCGTCGCGCTGGCCTGATTTGTCGGGCGATTATAAAAAAAAAAGGTACGACTTAGCAAGGGCATAAGGCGTCAAGAAGTATTTGGCTAAGACGATAAAAATAGTGCAATCGAATAGAGGCATTTGTTCGCCAGTGAGAGGATGGCATTTCTAACGAATTTCGTAAAATTATATAAATTATATACGCCAAAGGAAATATTCAGTCAAAATCGAACCTAGGACAGTGACATATAAAAAGAAAAGATAGAAAAAAGATAGTAAAAAGAAAATGTGATGAATTAGTACGATAAAATTTTCTTTACCGAAAGACGACCAAGCCGGAGAAGTCAGGGTTCTAAGAGCTTCCACGTGGTCGGGAGGACAGTCGGTAACGTAGAAATTATACGAAAGTTCCAAAGCGCCAACTCAAAGAGAATGAACACTTCTTGCAATACATCAAGGTAAAAGACAGCTTTACGAAAACTACTTACTGTAAGCGGTATCCGGCACTGTTTTACTTCGAGGAATTGAAACGGCATTCAGACCCTGTGAGCGAGAAAATAGCCTTCGAGACAAGAGGCCTAGACAGGTATTATTTTAGATAAATTTACAAAATATGTCAAAAATTCTGGTAGCCAAAGGTGCTCACAAAATCTGAACGGAAACGCATTCGGCAAAGGCTAGTCCGCGGACTTCCTTCCTTCCCTCGATTAAAGTTTAGGATGCGGGCTTCCTTCCTTCAATCGCTAACACTTGGCTCAATCCAAGATAACAGTAGTGTAAACACAAGCTGGGACGCTCCGAACATGAGTGAAGGAGCCGGAATTTGCACAGCTAATTGAAGGGAGCCTTAAGGGCTTCCCTCTAGAAACTAGAAACTCCTGGATTCGCAGGATTGAGCCACGAGAAAATATAATAATAGAGAATAGGTAAATCTAACGCATGATGCTAGCCAGAGACGAGGCATCTGGTGGCCAGAGTCCGAAGATGGACGCTGCGTCCAGGGTCCAGCTGGGTGCAGCCGATCAGGAGTCCTTGATGCGAGGATTACAGCGAAAATCGAATTTTACATCACAATAAACACAAACATAAATAATCAGCTGCATTGTATTACGTTTGATAACAATAATTAGACTTGCAAGCTCACTATAGTGTCTATTGTCACGTATAAATAGAACTTTGATACTTGATATACCAGAGTTTAATAACTGGATGATGATACGTAATCGCTTTGGATTATTGGAGTCTGTAAGTTTCATCCATGGCAATTATAACGGTAAAAAAGCAATGAATTTGTGAAGGATATGCTTAACCCTCCTATCACTAAAAATATTAACTTTTGGTTAATTGCTATTCTGAAAATGATATCTCTTCTTTAGGTACTTTCGCAATTTTTTTATATCACACCAATTTGGGTATTTATACATACATGTCAAATACTTATGTTAGTCATATATATAAATATATTGTGTGCGCAAGAAGGCGACGGTATATTAAAACGAAATGCAATTCGGCATTGTTCCCTGGTGCGTTATATTACACTGTAATAGTATAGATATATTTGATATATGTACCTTGTGGAGAGAATACAAATCGAGATAAGATTGTGGAAGAAAGTTTTGGAACATTGCCATGTGTTTGCAAGCAAGGAACAGTTTTGTTTGCCCGTCGAAGAAAAAGAAGCTCCAAAGAATGAGGTTACATGTAATTGTTGTATTGAAAAATTTGTAGAGAAAATTTAAGAATTTACAAATCCAAATAACCTCTATATACGAACAAGCAATGTTATTTATCTCTGTAAAGTTTTCAATAACACTTTGTCAGTCAACGAAGAATGATTTTCAGATACCAGCCACAGGACATTCTCTGAGAAATATATTGACAGGGACATTGTCACAGAAGTGTACATCCCTGTGACAAGGACTGGGATTAACAGATTTCCCAAAAGGATCAGTAGGATGATTTTGACCTGGATCGCTGAATTTGATTTATTGGGACAGTTAAATTGGAACGATATGAAAAGCGGTTATAGTTTGGGAGAAGGATCAAAATGATTAATGTTCAAGATTGTAAAAGGATATAATACCGAGATATCATTTGGATCAAATCGTATCTCGCCGCAATGATATGAACTTTAATGGACAGTATAATACCTGTATAGATATGCTGTATGTTTATGACAAATAATCAAAATTCAATCAGCATTCCCAATCTCGCAAAACAACGTCAAACGACGATTTAGTATAGTTACAATTTCAAAATTAATTACTCATCGGTATAAACGTTAACGCATTGACATTGAATTTAATATCAATTAATCTAAAGATTTTCCTTAATCAATGATGAAGCTGTACTATGTTTTAATATACAATAGCGGTGTATTGCAATTAACCAAGCAATTATTGTCATATGCATTTTCCAGAACGGTGGACTCGGTTAAACCGTATATACCTTACGTAATGAAACATGTAAAGGTGCTTTTCACATTGTTCGACTGGATTTGTATGGAGCTTGGAAACATCATAAAACGCCATAATCCCAGCCGCTCTTCTGTTCTCATGGATCGTTCCTGCGCCAGACGCGACAAGCTTTTGTAAGCGAGTTATGTTTACGACAATAACGCAAGACTGTTTTGGAGCTTATAAAATCTAATTGCTTTTTTTTTTACAGAATCTCTACATCTTACCTTAACATTTATTCGAGATATGACAAAGATTTACGTCGCAGAGCTGAAAGCTATACACACAAAGCGACGCCTCATGAAATCCTTGGCGAATATTCGCAAAGCTCACCTGCCAATTTCCCCTGCCAGTGGCTCCTCTAAATCCCTCGGAGTAATTGCGTCGACGCCCTAATAAACCAGTGTAATACGTCTTAAGGAGCAACGAAGCGGTTGTAATCAGCATGGGGATTTGGTTAATCGAAATTCATTGAACTGCACGAGAGTACAATGTTATCGTGAAATCTTAGTGGGTAATATTACAAAGATTATACGTAAACAATATGGAGGGAAGCGACAGTACAGAGATTCGATAAATTTATATTTATAATCGATACAGTCTATCATCGATAATTCAAGGATTTTACTAAGTAATTTCATTTTCGAGTATAGAGGTTAATAAGTCGCAGAATCCAGACTGCTCCATGAGTAATAATTATTTCTTCAAGATCCTATGGTCCACCGATCAGAGCGACCAAGGCGCGTTTGTAGTCACCGGAAGTCTCCTTCTGTCATGGGGGAAAAAAAAAAGGAATGAAATTCATTATAAATGATCGATCGAATTATTGCTGATAAAGATCATCGATTATTATTTACCTTCACCGATGACTCCAACGTCTTATCGTAAAGACGTTCGTACTCCCTCTTGATATTTCCCAGATCAATTTCAGCACGGCTGACTATTATGCGGATGAGGGTCATGTCGTCAGTTCCGGCGCCTTCCATAGCTTTTCTTAGTCGTTTAGCAAAAAATGCTGGAGGACTCTGCACGCATTCGACTGTACGAAATAACATGAAAATATTATTATTTCATTCGCCATCAGGTGTTCGGGTAATCAGCGAAATGACAAAAGTCGTTATCTCTATGAGGAATGGTTTATCAATGTTGTGTTTTAATGAATTTTGATAATTTAGGGATTCCTTACAGGGAAATTAATGCTCAGCGGAGATAATGGCCAGGGAAGGGAAGTATAAGATAACGTGGGGTTGCTCGGTTGATATACGGTTAGATTAAATGAAGACAGTACAGTTGCCATAATACAGTATGAAGGAAGAACGTTGAATCTTTTTCAAAACTGACCAATAGCCAACATGGCGTCTTTCAATTCGCCGCTAATTTCATCCCGCAAAGCTTGCTCGATGGTTCTTCCGCTGATTGACTTGTACTCCTCGAAAATCAGTCGCAGCTGTGCAAAACATTCGTGAGCCAGGATCTTGTTGAAGATCTCTTCGTCGGTGCCGAGTTTAGCCTCGCCTGAAACGTCAGAACACATGAATAAGTACGCAAGTGGAATAAGAGAGAAGACGTAGATGGCGACACCGTACAGTCAGATAGAAAAAACAAAAATAAGATTTCCATTTGACTCTTAAATTTTCTATCGCCGACAATAGGAACTCTACAAAATGGCGTGTATCCCTTAGTTCGATCATGCTTTCGAGAAGCTTCTAGAAGATTAATTAATTAACTGAGTCTGCGCTGTTTACGGCCCTGAGAAAGCAGGTAATAGTCTCTTGTGTTTGGTATTAATTAATGATAATGAGCTGCGACTTGTTGATGGAAGTTAATGTTTTCGTAACGATTGTTACAACGATTTACTTTCCAAGTTCTGAACGATGTTTACAAGTTCGTTCGCTTTACGCCACGCGGTATATCGCACGAGTATCAAAATTCAATTCCCCGCAGTTGGTTCCGTAAGTAATTATAATTAAGGATATTATATTCGACCCAGATTCTCACGGCGCGCCAGCAGCAATCTCGACTAGGCTAATCGCGATTATCGATATTGAATCCGGCCGTCGCTGATCGCTAGCCTCGCGTCCTGCTTGCTCTCTTTACGAGTTGTCATTTGCAATATTAATTGAGCCAAATAGCCAAAGCAAAGTGGATTATCCTGAACGTATCACGTGCACGTCTTCTCTGTGACAGATACCATATAGACGTAACGTGGAGGATAGGAAATAAAAATTTAAACTCTACAACTGCCGTTTTAATTTATTATACGGTTATGCAACCATAACCAATGGAAACGTGCGCGTACACTTTGAAAACTTCGTAGTAAGACGATAAATCTATCTAATATCGTATTAATTCATTGATTACCATAACCCTACTAATTATACTTGAGAGTATTATAGAAATTTAACATACCAGCGTTGTAAAGCATCTCGGCGGATTCGCGTGCTCTTTCTGGATGAACGTCGTTATTGCCGTTTCTGACACCCTGCTTGATACAATTCTGAGATTTAGTTTAAAAAAAAATAAAAAAAAAAGAAAAGGAAAGAAAAACACCACGTGTAAAAAAGAGGGACGCACAAGCAATGACTTTAACTAAACATGCATACATTTTTAGGGGAGTGTCTACAGGGTGAGAAAAAAAATAACGATACTGTCTGACACTATATATATGTATAAAAGAGAAAGTCTAAAGTACCAATTAGGGTCGTTCTACAATGGGACGTTGTCGGTAGACGTTTGTCGTAAGTCATTCCTGTATACCAATCAAAATGATTTTTTCACTTTTTTCGTTGCTACGGTTGGCTTGTAGAAACGACTTGCGACAAAAACGTCTACCGACAACGTCTCATCGTAGATAGCCCTTTATCTTGTGAGACATTGATTTCTCGTAGGACCGTGTGCTTTGCAATACAAATAGGGTGTGGTGTTTTTGAATAAAAAAAAAATACTTCTAGAATGATATCGCGCTTATAGCGACAAGCAGAAGCTTTTAAAGACTCTTAACCCAAGAATAGTCGCTCGATTGTATTATTTCGTTTATAAAGTACTCAGATGGGGTATCTCCGATACCCCAATTGTCTGTTCCCGGGTGAAAGAGACCTTTTTGAAGCTGACGACGCTCATCACCAAGATTCATTGTAATGTCAGTTATCGTGCCAGATGCTTCGGACCTCAAGATCGATTGTGATTGTGACAAAATTATTCTAAAAAATTGATACACTTTCAGAAAAGTAAATAATACAGAGCATTAATAAAGTCAATTAAATAGTGTGAAGATTACAAAGGACAACTGTGCACATACTGGTAGGAGTCATTTACTCCAGCAGACGGATGCATTTAGAGACAAAGCACAGTGGGTACCTCTACACGACCTGGACAACAGGAAACCTGGACTGGGTCTAGGGATCCTTTGTTCAAACATCCCGCGTCCGAGACTCCTGTGAAAGTTTTCATTGTGTACTTTTTGTCTCTCTTTCTCTCCTTCGGACACTCCCCATCCGACCACACGAAGGTCTGAACATCCCAACGTGAAGTCTAGAGAACAGGTTGGCCGAAGTTGCCGCTCCAGCCTTAGGACCCTGTACCAGGTTAAGGGACTTCTTTGTCATTGCCCAGTCACCTTTCATGCCGGAAACAATGGATAACGTGGTAAAAAAAAAAGAAAAATGCGTGCTACCAAAAAGAAAGGAGGGACCGTGAGGAGGTGGCGGGGTGAACGGAAACGACAACGAGAGAGCTTAAGAGGTTACGGGGTTCGCTCGGCTAATTACCCCAGGAATAATATTGACGTACCCTGTCCAGGAAGGCTGGTCTAACCTCGTAGAGAGTGGAGGGACTGTCATTATCGAGAAGCGGAAAGGATTATTTTTGCCAGGAAAAAAGAGGCGGTGGCCGCACAAAGGTAAAAGAAGGATAAGAGAGAGAGAAAAAAAAAGAAAGAACGGTAACGGAGAATAAAAGTGAGAGTCACAAGCGGAAATCAAGGGAGCCACTCAGGAGTTTCAGGACCTCCCTGTTTCCCTAAAGGATACATACGTCTGTCTCTTTAACGGAAACGTAAAAGCAAACTCCATCAAGAACACAATCGTCCCCGGTTCCATAACCATCAGTATACTTTAAAGGACTTCCAGCGAGAAAAAGCCGCTGGTAAATAGCGAAAGGGCGATGCTCCAGTGGCAGTAAGTTTTCCCAAAGGTGCAGAGACAGAGGTAGGTAGCGAGTAGGGTGAAGAGTGGGAGGTTCGTGTGGAAGAGTGAAAAATCAATCGCAAGCTAAGGGAAGGCAGAGGGGGGTGTGGCTGTTGGCCAAAAAGTAGCCACGAACCACAGTGGCGACGTAGAAGGGAAAAACAGACAGGAACTACGTCGGGTGGGGTCGAGTCGGATCGGGTCGGTCCGAATCGGGTCGGGTCGGTTGGTCGGGTCGGGTCGGTTGGTCGGG
>JARQTC010000026.1:119985-135647 GCA_030142495.1 Cephus runcator | reverse complement strand
CCCCGCCCACCGGGCGGGGGCACGTAGAGATTGAGGGCGTTTATTGCGAGTAAGAGACACGGGCAATTGAGCGTTCCGAACGTTCGAGTCACAATTCTTCGGCGACATTAAGCAGCGTCGTAAGTTTAACAGTGGTTCCGACGTAGCCGTGGATTTACTATCGCGTCGCCGACGATCGAGTGGTAGCTTCATAGAAACGCCGGGGGGATCGTAGATTCACTTTTCGACTGTGGGAAAATCTCGCGCGCGTCCTTCTCGCTAGCGAGAAGCCGAGCGCGCATGCGCGCCAGTCCAACGTACATATTCAAATGTGACGCCGCGTCACTCTGGCTGTTTCTCCGCCTCGCTCTAATAGAAATCGACCGACCTCCTGCTTTATTGAAGTTTCGATCGCCCCGTTGTCGTAGCTTTGCTCGGATTGTGATTGGCTGTCGGTGCCGTCGGTCGACGAGTATGAACGTACGGTTTGAAAAATAGGCTAACTGCTTCGGGGACATATCGGCTGGTGTTCGTCAATGACGATCAATGTTACAGTAAGCTAAGTGAACGTGACACAATATCGTGCTGATTCGATAGAAAAAGAAGGAATATTTGGTTTAGAAATTTATGCATCGTTTGAGAAAGTGATACGCTGTTTAGTGAGCAGACTGGCAGATTCTAGATAGATAATAATTTCAGTTTTGAAGTAAAGTGATTTTGGAGACCGTTGGAGCGGTCTAAAATATATCGATTCAAACAAAAAGTATTTTATACCCGAAAATCGTTGCTGGTTTACAAGCAATATGGTGAACGAATGAAAATTTCGTTACATTTTGAAATTAACTACCTGATATACAATGGAACTGATTGATAATTCAACTGGCTTCGGAAGAACGCTGGTGTAAATTGATTGCTCGGCAAACAAATTATATTTTTCCGGACTTATATACCCAGTGCGATACTTATTCGTAGCGCGGCAACGGTCATCCAATCTCGCGCAAAAGAGCTCCGGTATTTTCCCTCTTTTTTTTTTCTGTACAAATATTTGTACGGTGTGCATGGACACGTCGTCGAGCAAGGGTCCACGAGCACTGATTTTCATCCGGGATAAGATGGCGCTATCTTAATGGCGTCCTGTTATTAAGCTGTTCCCTTATCCTATACTTGTAGGGCGATAGCTAGTCTTGATGGTATTGTTACTTCACTTTGGCAAACTTGCTAAGAAGTTCCCCTTACTTCCTGACCCCCCCTGCCGGCCCCTGCCTGCTACTGTTTAGTGTACTCCACTTCCTAGTACGTAGAAACGGCGTTGCTAATTTTGGGTACTCTGTCTCTCTTACTGTTTCTCTCCACCCTTCTCTCTCTCTCTCTCTCTCTCTCTCTCTCTCTCTCTCTCTCTCTGTCTCTCTTCATGGTCTTATACCTGGTCTCCATTACACTTTGGGTTTATGCTCGGATCTGTTTTAATGGGCCATTACTTCGAAACCGATTGTCTCCAGTATTCATTGCGGTTCATTGTTGTTCCGGCAAATGAGACTCAGGGTCGAATGACTTTATTAGATTTTCTTTGAGTTACTTACGGACATTCAATAACACGGGCTGATGATTAAATAGAAGAAAATCGAAGTACAGGTAATAGGGCTGATTTTCTTACGTAACCAAGAAACATTAAGGTGAATCTTCAAGATGTATTTACTTGTGAGAGATCAGTTGGGTACATGATATATCTGGATTAGGGGGGATGATATTTATCTTCGTATACCCCAAGAAGATGAATCCTTATATGAAAATACGAATATGGGTCGTTGTAGTTTTTGATGTTTTATTCTAGAAGGAATAATGGCGGCTATTGGAGGAGATGGGGGGCTTTCAACTGTAAATATGCATTATTGGATGGCAATGAAGGAAATGAGATGTAAAAATAAAATTCTGGTTTTCATGTCAACTACACTGTGTATGGGTAATACCCATTGGGTATGCTTTACAATGCAGTGATACGGAAATAACGGAATTTTTTTTATTAATATATTATCGTGTCGTGACGTAATAGAATGGAAAGTAAATAATAAAAATTGCACAAAGAAGCCTCGTTAGCTCTTACGCGTTGTATGGTATAAGGCAGGTGGTTCTTTTGAGAAATAAAAATGTCGGATTTTACTCTTTGGAATTTTCTTTTTCTTTTTCTTTTTTAATAAAAAGACATTTTCTCACTAGATCGAGAAAAAAGATGCACGTCGCGTAAATTGAAACTACTCCGGGGACACCTGTGTGTATATAGGTTTGTATACCTACGGTATAATACAAGAGTCGAGTGTACTTGGAGGGGGTTTTTCTTAACGAAGATACAGCAGAAGCTGCGAGCTTTACTAAAGTACACAATGGATAAACGCGATAAAGCCAAACGAACTGCTCCGAGGCAGAGCCAGTGAGTAGAGAGACTCTAACAATGGCAGTGTCCTTGGTAACTTGTTTTTTTCTTTTTTCTATTTTTCTTTCGCCTTGCAGGAAAAACTCTTTCGTCTTTTCAGTTGCACGACTTCCCGCCAGCGACTCGCCGCACTTTTAAGAATTTTTTAAACGCTTTTTTTCCCCTGCACATTACGACCTGTTCCTTGCTTGCGCTTTAACGCGCAAAAGAAAGCCGCGAATTCTCAGTCGTTGACTGAGTAGTGAAAGACATGAAGTTTATCCTGAATCCTTGTTTATGGTAAATTTATAATAATTAAAGGATACGAAAAAATTTTTTATTATAATTTCAAGAAAAATTATACCTTCGCGTCGTTACGATTGACTCATTAATTTTAATAAATTTGATGTCTATTGATACTGGGTGGATGCGTTGCGTCATTATTTTTATTAACCAAAATTTGCCGAACGTGACTACGGTTGTGGGAATGATGCAACGAAATGCTAGAATATTGTACAAACGGCGAAAGAGTTATTTATTTGGCAAACGTGTCTCCCAGGCAGTTGAGCGACTGCGAAGCTTTGAAATACTCTAGCTTTGAGCTTTGAAAAGCTTTCAATTACCATGCGGCACTGTTCTATGTAAAAACGGTTAAGACTCCTGTAATACCGATCGAGAAATGTAGATGTGTCGAGGCGCGCCTGGCGGATTAAATCCGTACTACTTTTAGTACCGGGAATGGCCACCATGGCGTATCATAAAACTTTTTCAATCTTTCAGACATTAATTCAGTTAGTGTCTGGCCATGCCTTCGCTGCTCAACACATTTTCCGGGACAGTCCATGACATAACTTTATTTTCCCACAACTTCCAACGAACCAACACATCTGCACTTGGACATATTTCAATCACGTCACTGGTACGCGGATACCCTCCCAAATGTTTACTATACACGCAAGGTATAACCACCCACTGATTTTTCAGCCTGGTTCTGACTTCCGCTCAAGTTCTTCCGCGAACTTGTAATATTGAATAAAGTTGTACCGGTGGATACAGCTTAATAACAAGGAACTCCCTACTCGAGATATCGAGTTTGCGAAAAAGTTTATTAAAATTGGTATTTTAATTTTTGAATTTTAATCTGAGAGATGTAAAACAACAAAAAAAAGTTGTATAACTTTACTAAGAGATAAGAGAAGTCTGTCTTCTTATCGTTCGTAATTTTTTTTCTTCTTCATCTACTTACACCTAACAGATGCCCGCGTGTTATCACAATTTTTATTACGTACAGATCAAAAGCGAAAGTGCTGTGGATTATTCGCAATTCCATCAAAATTCGGATTCCATCGTTGAAATGGAATAAAATGATAAAATTTAATGAAACTGTAAACAGTCAGTGACACTAGTAAAAAATTTATACGTATATTGACAAATAGCAAAGTACACGTGACAGGTGCCACTGTACATGAGATTTTACGTGTTTCCTATGACCAGTGTCCATTATGTTTCCTAGCCTGAAATTTTTCGAATAATTAACGTAAAATCCTCAACTCTACTTTCATATCCAGTGCAATACGAGCGTCACTCCCATTAGTCGGTAATTACACATACGTATAGTTACTCGAGCCAGCAGTCGTTTAATGGCTCTCATAGTGACACATAGGAATGATATGTGGAATAAAAAAAAAAAAGAGTGGACAAGAATAGATTTAAATTTACCGCCAAATCAAAACCCGTCCTAATAACAAATTCAATCAAAGAATCAGCAACGAATTCGCCGGGGTGATCAATTCAAGGCTACGTTCACAGCTACCCTTATCATCTGACTGGTCGTTCTGTCGTCGTTGGAGATAACGCTTGCGGATTTCCATTGCGGGTGGAAAAGCTCGTAAACGAGAGTGCAGGATCAATCAAAGCTTTAATCGTTTTCGACCTAAGCCTATTAAAGCTCCGTACACCGTTATTGACCAGTCACGTTATCTCGTGACAATCGCCCGGGATTCGTTTAACGGTAAATAAAATCCAGGACATCCGTCAGACAGCCGAGAGAATTTTTCCAAAAAAAAAAAAAAATACAAAGGAATTGGAAAAGGAACGTAAGCAGTATACGGAACAAGGACTCAGACAGGAAACCGAAGCCCGGTAGCGATGACGCTATGAAAAAATATTTTCAAAAATCCCGCCCTTTCCCCTAACCTCATTCCCACGTGCGATAATCTTTCAACGTGCGTATTTACCGTGACGATCAGAGTGAGTAGTCTTCTGAAGTCTCCGGAAGTCTCGCTGCACAGATGCTCGGCCAACGGACGATCGTAGACTGAAACAGTAAAATGAAAATTTGACGAAACGGTAATGAAAAAATGAAAGTTCAAAAATTCACACTCAGTACCGGTTAGACCGCATACGCCATCACGTACCAGATACGAAATACCGTATTAGCGTGAATTTGTGCCAATTTGTGATGAAAAGCCAGTTGATTACACCTTTCGGTAATTCGATCAAAACACTGATACATTTTAATATCTCGTCATACGTTTTCGGACTGGTATCCGGATTATTATTTGTTTCGAAAATACGTAATTTCGTATACGTTACCCAGTCGGCGTTCGCATTGACCAGAGTCCCTGTCTCCTAGCTGATCCGGTACGGAGGGACTGGTCTAGGACCCAACCTACTCAACGACGCTGAACTTGATCCTCCTGACCATACTGATAATCCGTTCAGGATTACCTGGGAGACTATCGCGGCGCGATCGATGATCAAACAATTGCTAACCCGGAGTCAGCTCCTTTGCCAACGGCTTAGGACGAGAGATAGTCGTGATAGCGGTAGGTCAGTGTTAGGACGAAGACTGGGGATACGGTTGGTAGAATTTCTGGAACAGGATATACATCGGGATGCATCCTGGGGGAATTATTGGGACACGGTATAAATCTTAGTCTCTGTAGTCTTACGCGAGGAGGGAATAGGGGGCGGCTGGTTCCTCGTAATGATTTATCGCCAGAAGCGTGATTCGGGTGCATCTCAATTAAAGCGAAAGTCTTGAGGTGCTGTTGGGCCATATATTTTTATGCGGTGTGGATGGTATGGTTTAACGATTTAGGTTAGCTTATAATTTTAGTTATAACTTTCGAAATTTCAAACCGGGCGGGAAATTCATTATTGTTATAATTAATATTTTGACAGCAGGTACAACGGGTGTTGTGTTTCGCTTCTCCTTATTAAATTGGCATCGCGTTACAAGACTGTTAGTTTGGCGAAACCTTCCGATGGTAATTAAGGCTCCTGCAGTTCTACGGATTGTTTCGTGGATCCTTAATGATAAAGCGATAACGTGCTCTTTGAATAATTTTGATTCAACTTCGAGCAGATAGTGCATCTTATGACAGTGGGTCAAATGATATTTTCGATACACGTTAAAATTTGTTCCAATTTTATTGCCATTTTTACGCGGGGTTATAAGGGGTGTTCACGTAATTTTCGGTTTCTGAAGGGATGGAAAAGTTGGAGTAAAATCAATTAGTCCCTAACGACCAATTATCTAGCAGAAATTATTCAATCGAACCACCAGACCACGATTACGGAAAGTAAAATTATATTTTACTCATTCTCGCGAATCCTTATTATGACAGATCGTTGTTCTCTAGCCAGAAAACCCGTTACGGTTATCGGAAGCGAAAAAAAAAAAAAATCCCACCAAAAAATTCACCCCAGCTGTATCTAACGTTACGGACGAAATCATGTTTCATAGTACAAAAAAAAAAGTTTAAAAAATTTTTTTTAATGAACCACAACGCCAACAAAATTTCATACGAATAATGCGCTATCCGATGCACCGTACACCACGTGTTAGATGCATTAAAAAAAAAAAATCAAAAATATTCATAAAATATTTCGAAAGTCCGCTGTAACGAAAAAATATATGACGCAAGCATGTAAATCGTAAAAAAAATTTTTTTCTAAAAAAGGTCAAAATTCCCCACTTCCCCCCGCCACAAAAAAAAGTCCGTTCTTCCATCTCGCGACAAAGTTAATCGTTATCGGCTCAAGCGAGCGACGTCGTAGAAACCGCATTCCGGTTTTCCGTCGACGCGAAAGGTTCGTTGGTCGGGAGCATAGCGAAAGGATGCCCTGGCCCCTGTAAATTATTAGGGCTTGTCGCATGACCATATACGTATCTCATCACGTGAAATTATTTCCAGTATGAAAGCGGCGGAAGGTTCAGGATGCAGGCTGCAGGGGTAGTCGGAGATGTCCGGTACATCCGCGGAAAGAATGCAGCCACGCGCGGAATACAAATGTCTGCCGGGGATTGCGCAGTGAGATTATTTAGGTCGTCGTGAGATATGCCAGTGAGAATGGGTTGAATAAATCGTAGAGGCGAAGGGCACCGAGCGCGTGTTACCTTCGATATTAGTCTCGTAGAAGGAGGTCGCACGAACCGACGCTTAAGACCGTTGGAGATTCAAATATTCCCGCCACTTTCGAAGTGCAAGATACGAGCTTTGAAATTTAAATTTCGAACAAGGAAAAAGACAGAGTATTAAGAGAAAAAAAAAAGTGTGATAATTTCTCATCAATCAAGTCGATCAGTCGTATACATTATTGTCCGTGACGTCAGACGTATTATTCAACGGCAGACGAGTCCCGGCAGATGGCGTCGTGAATCGAACTGCGGAATGACGTAGTGAGGATAGGATGGATGAGAAAGAGAGAGAGAGAGAGAGAGAGAGAGAGAGAGAGAGAGAGAGAGAGAGAGAGAAGGGCTTACGAAGAGGATATAGAAAGTCGTACTGTCGGCAAGGATAATTCAGGATGAGAAATACCTACCGGAAGACGCGGATGCAACCGAAGCGTCCCTGACGCCAGCCGTGGCATCTTGGCTTCGATCCAATTCAATTAGACCCTTAAACGCGTAATTTCGCAATACATTCTTCTGGGTGGCTCGCGATTCCCGAGGTTGTTAATAAATTCAATTCCGCGAGAACATCGGCGTAATAATTCTTTGACCGAGGATACCAGCCCCTCTCGTCATCATTCAATACGTAATGCCTATTCCGGGCGTGTACGCGTATATGTATATATGTATACACCATTTACTACACCGCTGTCCAGCTGGAGGGAGGGACTACAGTGGAACGAGCCAAAGTTTTTCTCCACGTCGGAAGGCCGCAAATTCCTTTTCCGTGGAAAATCTCGCAATTTTCTCTCTTTTTTTTTTCTTTTACACCGGAAACTAATCTGCATAATTACGCGCGATTCCGGCATTAGCGGGTAGAAAACCACTGCTACCGCTGCTAACTACCATCGGCGGTAGTGTTAGTGCTACTCGTAGTATCGTCGCTCCTACTTCTAGGCATTTATACCTTTTTTTTTTTAGCAAGCAACCCTTCTCGAATATAGTATATGTATATATATAGCTAGCCCATAGTTCTTTTCTTCGTAACGGTGGCGGTAAGTACGAATTTCACGGAACTTTCAATACTCGCCACCGGCGGCGCCACTGGGGTATACATTAACACAGAGCCGAGTTGAAGTCTTTGACGTTTTACATAATCTCTAAATAAAGACGTAGAAAACGCCGTGGCATTACGAATGCCGTCGATACGCGTAACCGTATACCCCCCCGTTCCTGTAGTTTCTATGGTAATCGAGAACTTCGAATCAATCCCGAAAATTTAATCTCGAACCCAAATCGTAACGGCGATCCAAAACGAGGATAGGTAAGTAGTGCGACAAGTAATAGGCCAGACAGGATTTAACTTTTCCCAAGTGAAAATTTCACCAAGGCACGCATGGTTCTTTAAGGTATTCAGGGGGTTTTCGTCCCCTCTCCCCCTGGCCACTTTAACCCCGTCCAAATTCTCCACCCTTTCGTAAAATCCACCAGAAGGCGAACTATCAGACGTAAATAAATGGGGTCGTGATGCAGTCTACGGATTCCGGAACAGGGTGAAAGGGGTAAAACCGGAAGTGTACTTGAGGCACCGACGGTGACTAGCCGGCTGCTGGCATCTGGGTCGCAGACCTCCGGGACAGCGTAACCTCAACCCTCAACCAACCCCAATCCTGAATCTTCAACCCTTCTGCACTTTGCCCACATGCGGATTCGCACTCTTGGCTGGCCGGGACACCGGGGGCAGCTTGGGATCTCATAAATCAAGGATCGCGGATTTTGGTTTTGATTAACGAGCTTTAAAGCACTGCTGGGGCGGAGCTTTTATTTTGTTGTTGGGCAACACGTGCAAAAAGGCTGGACATTCGGGACGTAAGGGGCCCCTTCATTGTCGTCATTACTTGAGAAAGTAACCTTCTTCTTGTATATCGTCTTGGGAGTTGGGTTTTATCCGGTAAACCAGTACGGCGGTGGCTGTAGAAAGGAGGAAATAAATAGATAAACAGGATCAACGGTGGATACGAGAGTCCAGAAAGGATTTTCAGTCCTCTGCGGTTGCTGCGCTCTATCCGTATCGAAATACAGGGATAAGGATTTCCCGAATACCTTTAATCCTGACTATTTATATGGAGCCAAGCTTCTCGCCGAGTTTCACGCAGCGAGACACCTGGATCTTGGGGACTTTAGGGAATTCAGGGAATCCTTGTTACTGCATTGAGTTATTCGGGATATCTTCTTTTGGTCCAGACTGTGATATATTCATCTTGGTTTCTTTTTTTTTTTTCGTCATTTTTCTGTCGAATCCAACGACTCTTATGATACGATTCAGTATGGTATTTGTACACTGCCGTGGGTTTCTATGAAAAATAAAAATTTTATATACATTTTTTTTTCGACGTCAATCCGTAATTGCTTGTATTGCAATTTTATAACGGTCCATTTACTTTAGGCTCCCGGCGATTTTGGATTTTACATGCTGTTGTTATTGTTATTTATTGTACGTTGTAAAACGGTGTTTTAGTATATACATAGCGTTAACGATAAAAAAAGGGTTGGACGCTGGATACTGTGATAATTAAAAGTTGATGGGTGAGCTTGAAATTGGGCGATAGAGATAGCGTTTAATTACCGGCTGCTTTGTTAAGCTCGTTAAGTTTTAGCCGTGACGTGAAGTCTAGTTAAAAAAAATTCAATAAGTTCACAGGGTTAGGAGCTTTTTTGAATTACCTTTCAATCTCCATACAAATCGTGACGGTCCATGCGAAAAGTGTTCCAGTTCGAAGGAAAGCTTTCAAAGTTCGCGCGCTCGATAAATCGATTTTGGTAGATTAAGGAAAATGAAATTTTTTTTTTTTTAAATATGAAGAAAATATATACAAATCTCACGGAATCTCACCGGTTCGACTTTACGTCATGGGGACCTATTTCAATAGATCCGTAAAAAGTCAACCTTCCAATGGGGATTTCCCTATCTACTTAAATCTGCACGATGAAAACAGCACTCACGTCTCTCGTAGGCCTCGACGATTTCCGCGATTTCACGGTTGTCCCGGGAGCAGAGAATTTCCACGAGGGTTTCCTCCTCGGTGCCAATACCGTCCATTGCCCTGTGCAGTTGCTTGGCCATGTAATCGACCGGTGGAATCATCAAAGCCACAATGACATCCTCGAAATGTCCGCCAAGTTCGCTTTTCAGGTCCTCGATGAGATTCTGCAAAATTTTCATCGATCGTAATCAACTGAATCACAGAGAAATTTGTTTGGACGGAGTAAGATATTGGTACGCATAAAAACTACTAAAGTGAACCGAGAATAAAATTGCAGGGCACTGATCGTACGTTTGAAATTATTCATTGATATCTTACGCAATTCTCAAACAATCGAGATAACTGGCCGGTAAAGAAATTTTCCAAAAAATATCCTTCTCGGTGATTGTTCGTACGCATAATTGCCACGTAGATTGAACTGTCGAGATACGAAGCGTACGGCGGTGAATAGAAGTTGTTGATTGATAAAAAAAAGTAAGCGGATAAAAAAATTTTTTCTTTTCCAATCGTCGCTCTATCTTTTTTCGTTTTTTTTTTTTTTTTTTTTTTTTCATTCCCGCAGGATCGATCGATCTTACCCAGGATGCCTTGGGAGAGCTTGGGAAATGCATTCCTGAGACAAGAAGGACGAGATCGAAGTGCACAGTCATCGATCACCTTTGATTAATCGTCTCGAAGTAAAAATAAAGATCTACAGGGTTAACCACGCGGAACGGCACGTAGAATGTCGTGACAAGATATAAAATTTTTGCCCCAGGAAAAAAGAAAAACTGCATAAAACGCATCGCAACGTCGTTCGAGCGACTCCGATATCAGCATGCAAAATGACAAGAGCAGTAAAAGTGCATCGGTATAATCATCGATAATTTCCGAGTCGATGCAACATTAATCGCAACGATGCATTTCGCTGCGTCATCATCTGGGTTCGGTAAATGAAGAAAAAAAAAAAAAAAAAAAAGAAAGAAATTGTCAAAGTTACGGAGAAGCCGCAAAGTGCAACGAGACAAGTGCGGTTGCATCCATTTGGCGAAAGGCAATCGCGATTCTCACGAATTTACCGGCACTTTGGTGCGTCGAGTGCATCGGTGCATCGGTTGCACCGGTGAACCGGAAAGACGGAAACGCGGCTACAGTTTTACCAGCGCAAAATAGAACGTACAGAAAAGTTCGTTTCTTCTACTTCCGAATGAGTCAGTGGATTCTTCGAACTTTATTTTTTCCCTATCCCCCATACAACAGGGATGCGAACGCGTTGTGCATCGAATGTGCAGCGTGGCAGTGCATCTGCGCTGCAGTTGCAGTTCGGTTGCACGTGCGACGAAAGCACTCGATAGGAAACTGGAACGTGGTCATATTTTACTGGTTATTTCGAGTCAACGTTCCCTTTTTTTTTTTTCCACCGAACAATACGTAGTAGGTATCCGGTACACTGCAAAGCCACGACTATTGGACTTTGTTGGATATTTTCAAAAAAAAAAAAAAAAAAAAAAAAAATGGACTAGAAGGATATCATGCGAACAATGCCAAACTCTTTAACAATCATTCGTAGAAGTGTAGCATTGTGCTTTATGCTTTGGAAAAAATTTGATATAAAAAAAAAACAGTTGAAGACATAAAATGCTGTTTAAGTCTCTGATAAGGGGGGGGGGGGGGGGGGGGGAGAATTTTGAAATTTAATTTTTTTATATATCCGTAATATACGAAAGTTCGAAAGATCAGTCCGCGTCAATAAAGCCGAAACCGCCACAGCGGAAAGTCGATATAAAATGTAAAGGAAAATTAAGAGCTATTTAAGACCTAATTAAAATTTTAGAGCTCCAGTCCCTTGCTCGAAACCTGTGGCGGCGCTAGTTCAAAATAAAGTTTGAACCGCCACGATATATGGAAAAATGTGCAACAGCCAGATTTGGAACTGGCCCCCGTCGACCCAAAAACCAACCCAGCCAAATACTTTGTACTTTGATTTTACGTTTAATCTTCGAAGAGTCGTTACGTGCTTCTAAGAGCGACGATTTGAGCAGAAGCTTTCTCTTTGCGCGATATTCGGTACAAGCGACGCCGAGAGCGTCGCGACGCGAATACTCATGACAGACGTAGCGCGACGTAATAGCGAACGCTTATTCTCAGTTGTGTAACCTGCCATAATAGTATTTCTCGAGCTTCTTTCTTTTTCGCTCGCCGGTCGAGAGCCTTCTTTTGTAGCTGTCGCGCGAACGAGTTTAATAGGAATATTACAAAATATTACAACCGGAGAGAAATACGATATTCTGCGAGCTGTGAAAGTGAAGCTTAATTTCAAAAATTAAACGACAAATTTTCCATCGCAGCCGTTTGTCAACATCGTTTGAAAATTTTTTCGAGATATTTCCAAAGACTTTTCGACTCTTTCGAAAATCATTCTAAAGCTTTTTTTTTTTTTGCAAATATCCTTTCACGCATTTACTCGTTAAAATAAATCGAAGGATCGTATCGTTTTGGGATGCAACGAGCAAAAAGATGTCCGACAACCAAAAAATAATTATTAATCAAGCAATCTCTAAATTTCTCCACACGAAAAGACGAGGGGAGGAAAGAATCGATGCTCATCGGAATGGATAAAATTTATTCCTGATTTTCATGAATTTTCTAAAAGAATCTTTCTCAAGGTATGAGACGACGTCCATCCAATCCACTCAGTGAAACAGATCAAGTTTGTTAAAAAAAAAAAAAAAAAGAAAAGTTTCAGCTCATTAAAAAGATATTCCCCGAGACCTGTCTCTCGTCCAAGAATAGCAAAGATATAAAGACATTATTTCAATATATTTCTTTTTCTTTCCACCTTCAATTCACAATGTATTTTCGTAAAAAACATTACATTCAAGATCTTTGACAAAATGCAAAGTAACCCGGAAGTCGTTATATCGACCGAATGGGGTGTAAACCGAGGTTCGATATAACCAATGAAAAGTTTATTTGTTCCAAGCATAAATATTTTTCCTCTCTAAATCTCACGTCATCCGTATCTCAATCCGATATCCCTGCGCGATACCCTTCACACGTACCAGATGATCGGTGCACGGTGCATCGAGGTTCAAAAACAGATAGAAGACAGTTGACGAGGCACTGGAGTGGTTTCTGCTTCGGTTCCGGATTCTTTGGACTCTACAGTTCAATGAGACGCCAAACTTTTTTTTTTTCATCCAAGACTCGTTAGTCAGAAGGACGCATGGAGCAGACGACGCAGAGACAGAAAGAAATCTCAGAGACGTAAGGGTAACGAGGGAAGACTGTAAAAGTCGGTTAAAAAAGTCATTAAAAAAAATATATGTAGATATATCTAAAAATATATATATATTTAAAACTTTACATAACATACGTCAAGTGCACGTATGATATACCGTGTTAAATAAAATGGTCCAGCCTCGTTCCAGGCTCGGACGACAGCTGGGAGCACCACATCCTTAAGTCGGGTCACGGGGTTTCTCCTCAACCTTTAACCGTACCAAAACCCTATGCCTCGCCCTCTCTAAAGCCCTTTGCCACTGTCCAGCGGGGCACGGGATATCCCACCCGGACCTCCGCCGATCCTTGGAGACGTCTCCGTCGGGTACTTTCCTCTGCCGGGCAACTCGGTACATCGAAAATATCCGAACGGGTATTAGGAGTCACTTTGTGACTGTTAGTCGAAAAATCAGGTCACAATATATAGAAACAATAGAGTCCCAATTACTGGACTGGTGGATTAAACCCGATAGAGAGGGGCAGAGGAGGAGGGAAGAAGATAATTTTGTTCAATGTTCCAGGTATTCAGGTACGATTTCAAATTTCGGTGCCTCAAATTCAAAATAAATTGGTGCCTAAATGCATCTCCCCTCTTCCCAAATTCCACTCGTTCTATAGCTGCACTACAGTACCGCCTATATAGGCATGTATGCATCGTTGCATATATAATTGCCGAAATGAAGTAGCCAATTAGGAATAATGCACCGGAAATATAAATTTAACGAGTGCATAATTATGACACACGCAGCTATCACGAGTCCCAGTACACACGGCCTACTTTAATTATCGTTCATCGCGAGCGCATTTCGGGACAACGGAGGCAAACGCTAGTTTGTTAGTAAGAAATAAACGATTTTACGAATTCTCATGGGAAACTGTGCTCGAGAGACATTTAAAAAAGAAACTTTTATTTACTACAAAGCAATGACAGCGTCGGTCGTTTGAAAGTCGAAGTTAATTAATCGGGTTAATTTCAATGTATCGACAAATCCATAACGCTAGAAGTATGCAAAATCATTTTCATACGGAGCATCGTTAATTTACTGATTGGCATTTTATGGACGAATTAATTAATCCAATTAACAGGCTTGAGCAATCAAATTGTATGTATATATATATATATATATATATATATATATATATATATATACCGCCATTTTCTGTTCTGCACTTTGGAGATTTTGATTCTATACAAAGTGTACTTCGGGGACGTATACTTCGATAAGGCTCATAAAAGTTTGCCAGTATAAATACCTCGTGGATCATCAAGCGACTGCATTTTTCCACATTTTTCCAATGCCAGACAAGGAGGGAGGAGGGAGAGTCACCAGTTACCTCCCATTATCAGGAGACGTCTTGTTTTTTTGGGTATAACCAAAGTAAGCCAGACTCATTTCGTACATTTCCTCGCCCTAATTAATGACACTGTTCCTGCGTCAATTACCCTAATTTACAACCCTATAGTACCACGTTCTCCTGTAGAAATGGCCGTGACGTGGAATATGAAATTCGCATCAGAGATAATTAATCGGTGTCCGTTGATCCTGACTTGGACCCCGTGTGGCACCACGTAAGAAAAAGTCGAGTCCGCCGTGTGTCAGTCGTTCGCGGCCGGTTCGATAAATGAATAAATCAGTCGAAATTTTTGTTCCCGTCATATCCACACGAGGCACTGATATCGCATAAGAACCGTCCATATAATATACATGTATATGTGTATCAAACGCCTTGTGCGGCCCGCAGGCATCATTTTGCCACGATAAAATATTCATAACGCGGCCCCACATGCTTCGCCAATTCACTTTCCGGCGCGTCTCTAATGGCGTCCAAAATAAATTCACATCGTCAGACAAGGGACGAAGGGTGGCGACATCCAACGGACGAAACGGCAACTTGAAGGATGGCCTCGCGTCGACCGAGAATTGTTCTTCAGACACCGAAGGAGGGAGCCTGTATATTTCTTCGTGGGTTTGATGCGCCACCGTCAACACGAAGGCCACTTTAGACCAAAATACATTCCGAATCAAACCACCTGTACGGACAATAGCTACCGACCTAATGCAAACGTCTCTCTCCGCACTTGAAAATAAACCTAATCACTACTGGCACAACTCCTCGCTGGAGGAAAAAGCCACAAAGGACAGGACGGAAGGATAACTAATCACTTAAATGCAGCTGTAGGTACCTCGGGGAATGTCAGTATTCGATTGCTGTGTCTACCAGATCCAGGAAACTTACTGTATGTACAGTCCCACGCAATAACCTTAGTCTTACCGTTGTATAACACGGCGTGTAGACATCTGTGACCTACGAACAAAGTGAAACCCTACTGTCAATGACTTTTGTCGGGTTTTTTTAATTATTTTGTTACTCTTTGGTTGGACTTTACTGGAGCATCGCGACGTAATTATAATTAAAGGACACGCACTTTTGATTTTGACCTTCGTTGTCGTAAGGGGTGGCAAGGAGAAATAAATATCTTCTTAAAAGACGATTAAATAGATGCTGATGTGGGGTGGGGGGGGGGGGGGGGGGGGGTGGGTGTGGGGGGGGGGGGGGGGGGGGGGGGGGG
>JARQTC010000026.1:72012-109007 GCA_030142495.1 Cephus runcator | reverse complement strand
CCCCCCCCCCCCCCCCCCCCCCCCCCCCCCCCCCCCCCCCCCCCCCCCCCCCCAAAGAAAAAAAATAACAAGCAAGAAAAATTTCATGCCGCTGGTGGCTTTTGAGCTTTCAGCGTTCCCGTATGTAGGCTCGCTATCCAGAAAGCCTTTCATATGGAAAATACATATCAACGGCTCGACCTCGTTTCCATTGATTTGAAACGACGAAAAATTTCGCAATTATTTTCAAGACGCGATGATCGCAATCAAAAGCTATATAGGGTTCTCGACGAGGAGACAAAAATTTATTTTCGAGATTAATTAACGATTGCCCCAATCAAGCCAATCGGCCGTCCTTCGTTATCAATGACGCATACTGTATGTATATGTATATAGTATACTATATAATTTCAAATATATATATATATTTGAAATTTTGTTTAACCGCAGTACCAGTCAAGTGACGTAACAGCTTAGAATCTGTAAAGCGTCTCGAAGCGCTCTCAAGCTCACGATAAGATCCAACCCAGATTTCGCAACGACGAAGAAAGATTTCGCGCTTGCACCGTATATCGCAGTAACTCATTTTAATGCACGAGCCAGAAAGGCAACAGGGCTTTTGCGTTCGGTATAAATTTAAAGTGTCGATTCGAGGTTGAGAAAAAAAAAAAGAGTGATTAAAGATTTTACGGCAGGTCGAGCAAAGCATTCAGCTCCGACGTATTTTATTTTTCCGCGCGGTAAATAAACAGATATTTATTTTTTTTTTGCCATTTTCACGAAATTAAATCCAACGCATTTATTCTGACTAGTCCTGGTATCGGGGTAGTTGGTATTGTTGAGATTGAAAAAAAAAAAAAATTAAAAGATTAAATAAAATTCTGCGTGTAAAATCTAACGTGTAATTATCTATAACGCATGCAAGCTCAACAAGCGTCGAGTGGCGCTCGCGCCACTTCCAGAGGTCCGTTTAACCAGTTTTCCCAGCACTGTGATACCCCGGAGGACCGGTGGATTTTTGTTCTCTTCTTTTTCGAAAATGAACCAAAAGCGGAACAAAAACTTGGCCGCCTATTCGTTATGTGCTATCGTGATTTTCCCGCCGGTGCTGCCGCCTTTATTCAGATCACGAACCATCCCTTCTTCATTCCCAGGGGTGTATGACGTACGAGTATAGATACGGTGTATGGGTATACAACGTTGGTATTATGTATAAGGTATACATATATATTTCTTATATATGTATAATATATAGGTATATATATATATATATATATATCTTTTTCTCGACTATATTAACCTTCCTGTATTTCGTCTCATATTCTGCAAGCTCAATGACCCGTAAATCGCTCGCGACGTATATTTGAGGATTTATCTAATTGCCGTCCCATCAGTAGATGATTGATCGTTGCTTCCCGCACGGATAAGGATTAAATATGTGGAATACGAGAGAAAAAATGTGTATACCCAGATCATCAGAGATTAAAGGTAAAAGCTAATGGATTAAAAAAAAAAAAAAAAAATTGGTAGAAATTGGAGTGGCAAAAAATTAAAATGCTATTGGAGTAATTGACTTTTCTTTTGATTCTCAATGGACCGGTCGCAAATTTGGTGAAAATTGAAACCCTTGATGGATATGCGAAAGGACGATAGACGTTGGCAAGCCTGATTTTTATTGTAAACATAAATGGCTCTTTGTTCTGGTATACGAAGCTGACTGATGTTTTTTTTTTTTTTAAATGCTTACCAAACACGCAAACGAATTGATCGAACCGAAAGGACGCCGAGGCGCCGCCGTTATAGCGTTAGCGTAACGCCAGCGTTTGTCGGCGGCAGGTTAGTCTTCTGAAATAGAACGTTACTCGATTCCCCCGAACGCAAACGGCCTGCATCGACACACTCGAAATTCCTTTGTTTTTCCTATCCCTTTTTTTTGTCAACCCCCTATTCGCCTTTATACGTCTCGTTGTCCAAACAGTCGTTGCGAACATTTCTGCCTATAGAGATACACGACTCCACGTTGGTTTTGAATTCTCATTTTTATTTTCTTTTTTTTCTTCTTTTTTTCTCGTACGTCATGCGACGCGGCCCAAATATCGAAAAGCCACGAATTTCAAATCCTGTGTTTTAGGCAAAGTCTATATGTATACTTGTATACTGGCGCAGTTAGTAGGGACGAAAAAGTGGGACATGTTGAAAGGAAAAATAGAAAAGAATATCCTAATTTTTTGGGAACGCCAGAGAATTTTTCAGAAAGTAATAGTATAGGGTATGGGTGTAATTATGGAACGTTCGTTACATAGACAGCTATGTAATGAGCGTAAATTTAAGTTTTAAGTAATTCTGAGAAAATTATAACACTGTTACGCCGCAATTTTAGTTGGGATTTGTAAATGGCAAGTGCACAGTAAAATAATTTGCCTTTGGGAGCTTTCGCTTTTGTCAAATAAAAAAAATGCAATATGCATGTTAATACGTTAGAGCCGCGGTGCGTGAGCGGAGTATTGCGTAACGGGCTAAAAATCGCGAGAAGTCATATTGATAATAATTATAATAACGCCTGACGATTTCGTCGTTCCGTGTAATGGGATCGATGCTGAATGATAAAAGAGAATAGGAAAATAAAGAAAATAAATAATGACAAGAACGAAAGAAAAAAAATTCAATTCCGACTGTACCAAATGGCAAAACCGTAGAGAAATCCTTTGATCAAATTTCTAAAGGGCGAAACACAGTCCTCGGTACGGTAAGTGTGCTGATACAAATAAATTTGAGAAATAGAAAAACAAAAAAAAAATAAACGTCACTCATTTCCGACTTGATGGAAAGATCAAATCATTTTTTAATAATATTTCCCTAAAATTCACCAAAAATTCTCTCAAGTCAAGTTTGTCCTCCCGTTTTGAACGATTGTCCAAATCAATGGCCGTTAAAAAATTGCAAATGGAAACAGCATGACGTTATCTAAAAATTGAAAATTGTCCACCTATCCCATTTTTGCACGAGCCTTTTAGTTCGCGTATCGATAACAAAAAACATGGAATCGACAAAGCATTCCCATCGACGTGGAATTTTCGAAAAAAAAATGCAAAAAACCAAACATCATGGGAAGTGTATAATTGGAGCATAACCCAAACGATTAACACGCGTGAAAAGAGTGCAGTACTGTTTCAGAGGTTAGTTGCTCGTATTTTGCCCGAAGAATTTTTAAAGCGTCGACAGGTGGAACGCAAATTCGACAGCATGCACTCGTACGTTGGATTCAGTCAATTTTCTCTTGAGAAAAGAAGCCCGCAAATTCTCCACACGAAATGACCTCAATCTAAGTGTAAAATTCGCGCTGTCTGCGAAAGTCAATAAAATAAATTTCCTTGCAAAGTCTACGAATATGCAAAATTTTCAAAATTCCTCCATGCTGTCATTTACCGCATTCGTTCAGATTAATGATAAAAAAAAATAAACCTTGTAAAAAATAATTGTGGATGCCCGCTGGGACCTAGCTAAGATGTCCTAACAATAACAAGGTCCTAATTACGTCAGCTACGTAGGACCAAGTTAAGATTGTTCTGTTACTCTTAAAGGACCTGAATAGGCACTTCTGTGACCAATATAAGACCACAAATGTACAAACAGACACATTCAGGTTGTCCGACCCAATCGAATAACCTAACCCTGTCCATATATACATCTATATAAACAGAAGAACTGACTAGAAGAGGCACCTACAATGAAAGTAGCTGGAAGAGTGTAAAAATGGCCGGAAGTTACGATCGAGTTACAGCACTGTTAAAGTATTATGTCGGTGATAAAAGGAGCGAGAGAAGTATAGTAAACACACACTCGATGGAGCAGACTCCTGCTTGCAGGAGATTGCACAAGTACAAATGGACCAGGATAATGTAATTGTTGGGCGTCAGCATCGAGGACGCCATTTTGAATTGGAAAAAGTTTAAAAGCACAAAGTCCCGCAATCATATGTCATCAGGACATTTAATTAAGAATATTATAATTGTTCACGATATTTATCTAATTATTGTGGCTAATGTTGAATTAATTTTACAAACACATTCACTTCGACTCCGAACCTTTCAAACCACCTTTTCCGTCTCACCACGTGTCATTTGGGATGCACCGATTAATATTTTAGTTTTATCGAGGATTCCAGACGTGGATGTTTAACGCAGTGGCAAGAAGTCAACAAAGTCTAGTAAATTTTTTAAAGAAATAACTATATATATAAATCTCTGTTAAAAATGATTGACCGACCTGTAGCCAATATTATATATCGCATGTCGCTCTGTTTAACTGGTGCTATCATTTGTTCATCCAAATGATAGATATGACGTACGGATTTACAGACAGAAGCGGGCGTCGCCGAAAGTATAATAATAAGGCGCGTAAATTTGAATCGCTATAATATAATAAATGCTATATTTTTCTTCTAAATCCAGCCTATAAATTACTGTGTTATACTTTTGTTGGAGAAAGAATAACTACGATATTATTAACCATAAGATATCACTGCAGTATTTCAAACGGCGTTATCAAACCGCGCGAGATATTATCAGCGGGCAATTAATCACCCTCGGGTACGGGCGTCCCCGAGGTAGGCGCCGTAAGCTTCGAACGGAATATCCTTAGAATCTAAACTCAGTTTACGATTCATAAACGGGAGTCTGGCGAATGGTCCAGAATGGCTGTATCTTATGTAAGGGCGTGCAATTTGCATTTTTGATGATTTCATCAAAAGTTTACAAACTTCAGCATTTGTCTCCCTTTAGCTCAGCCACGACGGCTACGTTTGAAGGCCTGTTAATTGCAAGGGTGTAAACCCGCTTAAGCAGCTTAATTAACTCGGCCCAGTTAATCCAGTAATATAATATTTCCAACAGTTTCAGAAACCTTCCTTTCCGATACAGCCTTCGGGATATATAAGTGAAAAATATTTTAGCGCATCCAGTATCCGTTTATCGTGTTACCAAGTATGCCTATAAAAGAAAAATTTGTTTTTTAATTCAAGAAAGATTTTTAATAAAAATTACATCCCTATAAGGTCATCGTTACTACGTTATAATTAATACAGGGTGATTTTCAGCTGTAAGTATGAATTTTTGTAACGACTTACGGATTCCTATGGGGTTAGGTTAGGTTACGTCAGGGTAGTTAACTACCTCGTCCTGGTACCAGCGAGATAAGTCCCCTATGCCATGTAGTATCATAGACTCACTAGCAGTCAGCCGCATTGTAATGGGTCTATTGATTTGTCATCAATAATAATTTACAATATCGACCAATTGATACGTTATTATCGTTTAACACTTTGCCACGATTATTTCCATACGTTCATTAGACAATCCTTTGTACCTGGAATTATATGTCATTGAAAATTTGCATGTTGAGTCGATTGATTGACTATCGAATCTGAATTGATACCAGGATAATGTATAATAGTAATTTCCGAACTAAATTCAAATCACACTACATACGAATTAAAAATACGTTCAAATATATACGTAGATACTATTGTAGAAAAATTAGAATCACGTTTGGATTAATTAATTAAAGTTTAAGGTACGATTCTCATTGTTCTTATGAACTTTTCATTCTCTGATAACGATGCAGGAACGACTGATTGGTTTGAATGTGCAATAAGGCTCGAGTGCATTTGTCAGGTTGTCTAATTGGACGAATTGCAAGTACAGTCATCGTATATTGGAGTTCGTGACGTAAATATGTAGGATTTCGTTTGTTCAAGTTTTACCGAATCCTACTGGCACGTAATACCTGCTGGAATAATTATTCAAAGCGTGCTTTATCGCGGTTTAAAAATAAATTCCCTAGAACTAGTAACACACGGTCGAGAGATAATAGCGAGTATTGAGTTATTCTGAGCGACGCGAGTCTTCATTATCGAACGACGATAAAAACCGTTGAAAGCATTTGATTTGAATACAGTAAAAATTCAAAGTAAACGATTGTTTCGCGGTATACGAAATATAAGTTTTATTGGTTATTTCGGCGCACGGACTAATTAAATACGATGAATAGTATAGTACAAAAACAGTATTTCTAAGTATATACTATTTGTATATTGCATCTATGCATATGCATCCGATAGAGGGAGAAAGAGCTGGCATATAAATTTGATCAAAATAAAGTAAATCGTGAAACGTCTTGTGTAGTTACCAACAGGTGTTATTTATTCCAGTTTGAAAATTGATGGAAGATTTATCAAGTTATAGAAAAGAATAATAGCGAGTACAGTCTAAATTGTCATGATATTGTATAAAGTAGACGTATTACTTCAAAATCTTAAAGATAAATTTTCTGTTTGTCAAATATCTTTCTTTTTCTTTTTTTTAATTATAACTTCGACTTATCTCTCATGGAGGTTTTTTTATGTGACCAATAATAGAATATATATACATATATTTTATCTTAGACTTGAATCAAATCAGTTTGAAGACAATTTGTCAATGTGATAAACTTTTGAGAAGTTACCGTTGTAAATCATTTGGACGTTCGTTAAAATTTGTATTGGATTTTATAGAATATCCAATAACGTACATTATTATTATTTTATATGACACGTTATTTCATTATCTCGATTGACTAGGCTGTAGGGAGTCCTGAAGATGTTTATTTACTGATGTAATTAAACAATATAAAAATAAGACACGTTGACGTCTTCCTGTGCAAACTTGTGACAGTCTTCGAATAAAATTCACGTGGATATTATCACATAAAACAAAGATTATACAAAGCAGCCTAAAAGGATTCAGCGTTGAACGAGTTCATTACCATAATGATAACAATCGTAGTCATAACATCATGCAAGCGAAGACGCCATGACAGGAGATTCACTAGAAACTTACATGTTTTGACGTTGCCACATTTCGTAAGAGAAAAAAAATATGAAAGACTCACCAAAACCGTAGATGACGGATAATGAATCGACGGTTGACGGAATATTCAGCTGCTTTAATCTTGAGATTTCGACAGTATTTACGCGACGTATCACTCGCCGACACGGAGCACTCTGCTGTAACGCATATGACTGAAATTTTTCTCGATACTACCGCCATCTTGAACTCGCGACCTTCCGCCGGTAAAGTAGAGAACAGTCATGTTATGACAAGATGCCGTTACAAGAGTCTACTGGTTTTCATATAGGTATTATATGCTTTAAAAATACAAGTATCGTTATACCGATTAAAATAATAATGAGGATTGACACCGAGAATCATACAGTCTGGTAACAATGATATCGACTCCGTGTTTAACTATGCTCTAGTACTTTGAAGCTGTTTCTTTTAAATGTATACTTGCCTGAGACGATAAACTTAAACTTGTGTTTCATGTGATAATTCAATGCAAAGGTGAAGCTTTTGTTCTAACATTGTATCCTGCGTGGTCATAGAACAAAGAATTTTCTACGTGCAGTTACAGTAAGTTGCAAGGATACGCGTGTACCTATTATTCAAGGATTAACTGGCGGTATGGGGATAATGGAGCAACAGTTAATTCCTGAACGGAAAGCGAGGTAAGAGTACAATGTCTAAATATATATATATATACATAATATTCCCATAATCTTTTTGGTGTTTATGGGTAACCTAATTTTGTACGCATCTGTACTGATCTACTTGTCACTATGGCAGGTCTGTACCTGTTCAGTGTTATAATGCGAGGTATCTCGTCCTGGTTGCATGCGCCATCGCTCACTCACTTAGTATAATGCAAATTTGACGAGTATCGTTAAACAATGAGAATCAGGACTTGGATGGTACTAAATCATCTCCTCAGTTTCCCAGTGCCATCATGGCGATGCTTTCTCAACTCAACTGATCATTTTCCATCTCCTTGGACCACTTAAATGTACAAGATTTCCCTGTGGATACTCTCTATATACGTATGTGTATCTATTATAAAGCAACCCTCTATTTTGGGGTGGTCACTTCGCAAGCACCCATCACGGACCCTATATCAATCATATTTCCATGTTTGACCGCAAACGCAAGCCCTGTGCAATTTGCCGAGACCATTTTTGCGAAACGTGACAGATAACAACAGTACGTGCCACCCAGCTGGGATCGTCCATTGGAAATTCAGTTATTCTCTGGCAGCAACAGGCGAACTTGGCCTTAATTACTTGGGAGCATTACTTTCTTTTCTACAGGGATTTTTTTTGCAGTAACGCTAATGGCGACTGTGCTGCTCATATACGGCGTATACATAATTTCGTTTATACGAGGTAGATATATTTTTTGAAAATTTCTATAGAAAATTCATCTCGCGAATAGCCTATTGCCTTTGTTGGTATAAACTGATTTAAATGAATATGCATTTGTATGGGCAAATTGGGTTGGTGTTTATTGTACACAAAGACACTTTAATTTGATTTACGAGTAATTTCAGGTTGGATAGTAGCCAAGTTTAATTGCGGACATAGATGAGAGTTCACTGATGGGGAAACCGAGAAGGCACGTGCTACCGAATGTTTAGTTGACTAATTAATTGTAACGCTGGAATGATCCTTCACTATCGACTGATACGACGCTGGTGAGATGGCACTTTGTATAATCTTTATCTAGTCGTTATAATTTTCTTGAAAATTGCCATATATAATTTTACCACAACGTGCAATGTTTGCCTTGACGTTCAGCGGGTCTAATTTGCTGGCAGAGAGCATTCATGAATTCATGACGGACTGGTTAAATGATAATAAAATCACCAATTACCGGTTATAGATTTAATAACAATTTTTTATATAGATTTTTTAAAAATAATGCAAGTTTCTATTTAAACTTTTTCCTTCCTCCTCTCTTTCCGTACTTGAAGGTTTCAACGTCTGGTATACGTACTACTTAACGTGTAACTCTAATTGTTAATACTAATTAAGCAGTTTGTATTGCAGATGGGGTAAGGAGACGTGAAGATAGTTTTACCTGAATGGGACTACCGGAACAAGTTATAGAAACGAGGAGGATTGTCTTCCACTTTGAGTTTCCTCAAGATCCTCATTGCTCTAAGTATCCAGTAATCTGACTTAAACAAGTCTTCTGGATACAGTTTGAGAGTAGAAATTCTGAAGCCACGATCTACCAGACGCATTCAAAATTGTTTCTCCTGGTTTGGATATCCACTTTCCGCCCGAAACAGACATTCGCAAGCTAAATCCACGTAATCGTCGAATTTCTAAGTTCCCTATATCTAAGTTCCATCTATGTACAATAGATGTTTTGACAGCGTTCCGAAAACTAACCATTCACAAATTTCTAGTATTTCTAGAAAGAAAAAGGTAAATCTTTGAGGAAATCATTAAGGATACGTATAGGTACTGTACCGTATTAGATTTGTTGTCGATAAAAGCATTATTATTCACTGCGTTATAATATATGAAAAATTTAATCTTACAGAGTCGAGGAACACCGATGCACTTGAATCTCTTACGTGCAAGTTCATTTCCGTCGCAGTGAAAAGTTTTAACGAAAATACTTCAGCGGTATTGGATGCATGTACCAGGCACTGGAACTTCTTGCGAATCAAATGGATTTCCATTTCCTTGAGAAATTTGTCCTTACGGTAATACAGTTAGCTTGGGCTCGACCTGGATCAAACTTAATGGCACCATTAAGGAAATTATTTGACCACCGCACGTAGGAAAATCGCAATTCGACAGCGAAGCGACTTCTGTTTGCTCGTGTATTAACAACCTAAAAATACAGGGTGTATTAGCCTGAGAGGAACTGTGATATTGGTAGAATAAACGTGGTGAGATAAATTGATAAAATATTTTGAGGATAGATGATAACGGTACGAATGCACGAAATTTAGGCACAATATTATGATTATCGAATCGTTGAATTTTTTTTTTTCCTTTGAAAATGATATTAAAGGAAAAGTCGATAAATTGTAAACTTTTTTTTTTGTTGCAACCTAAAAAGATTTATTCTCATTAAAACCGTGGCTGGTAACTGCGTCAAAGCTTAAATAAATATACGCAAATAGGTAAATTATGATTCATGAAAGTGCTTAATTATGAGAATTCATTCTTATTAAGAATGACTGCAGTTGCTAAAATACGTAATATTCGCAAGGTCCTAAGGTAACAAACTCTGGGAGGGCGTCTTGAGGAGGTACTTCATATTTATCTTCACCTGCTCCAGTTACCAAGGTTATATTCAGCAGTTTCCCCGATATATATATGTATACATACATGTATACGTATATATTTCTTCTCATGAATACATGATTGAGACTATTTTTGTTGCGAATCAAAGAAAGCATTCTTCCACACAAGAATTTCTTGACAAAGCTACACAAGGACATTATTAATTTCACCAACTTCATTTTGCTGGTTTCAAATGCATAAAAGGTTCTACAGAAAAATGGCTAAATATTAATATACTTTTCATTGCTTCGATAATGCAGCTTCTTATTATTAATATTATTGTTTTTCAGATGGCATTGCGGCAGGACAGTACAATTTATCAAAGACGTAATAAAGGAAAGCTATCCTCTCCAGGGGGCAGTGTTACTGCTGGTAAGAGACGACGGCTCCAGTGGTGGGGATAAAAACAAAGCAGGCGAAACGGATAAATTGGAATTCCCTTGGGTAGGAAACATGGAGTAACCTGCTTCCACCTTATGTCTCATTACGAACTGCCTGAGGTTCCTAATGCACCTCGTTTATCTGCCCTGCACTTCTTTTCCTTTCTACCTCGCTAACCACTTCTTCTGCTTTGTTCTACTTTTATTATTTTCACTGTCCCCAGTAATGACAGTGGACACTGCTGAGGTTGGTTTGATATATTTCTTGAATTACCTTTGAGGTATTGCCTGCCTTAATACTATTTTACTATTGGTTGTAAAGTCACGTCAATTTGTTCTATACCTTGCTCAGAGTTCAGGATACATTTAATACCTTGTTACATGACAATTCACTTACATTTAGTTTGACGAGAATTCACTGGCTTCTATGGAGAAAGGTACAGCAAGACGGAGGATTTTCGTTTATGAATATTCCAGAATTCTCACGTAGTGAAAACTACTTGCAAGTCGATTCTTCAAGTAAGTTATGGGGAGTACGGTATAGGTACCTTTAGAGTTCGATTTGAGAACTATTTTATGAAATCACGTGCCGTGTTACCTACAACTAAAAACTTGCAACCAAGATGGCGGCTATTGTGAAGAATCTGAAATTTAAAAGTTGAAATGCTCGAAAGGCTTTATACTTGAAGATACATTGAAAATTGAGGTATTCCAAATCATTAATTTTTCTTACGAATATTCATTACTTCAATGGACTCATCTGTCACTTGTACTTTAATAAATAAATCTGTGTTCCAGATAAAAAAAAATCTCATGGCAGCTAGCTCGAATAAATTCTTCCTCGCATCTCAGTCGTAAGGGCGACGAACTTTCGTCACATTTCGAAAGTAGATTCTTGGTTTTGCCTCGCAGTAAAAGTTTCTTGCCGGATTACGGGACAAGATATGGCCGGAGAATATCGAGAGGACTGGTTGTAAAATGTTCTCGGATATACCCATTTCCTAGTAGCCAAGGAAGATCCTCGCTCCACTTACCACGGTTACTACTCTTCTTGTTACCTTTTCGCAGATCCTCAATCCTCCTTCTCGTCGTAGGACGAGCTGCCATCTTTTCTACGCTTTTGCTGCTCCTGTCGTCCGGCCTTTTCGACTCTCTCGGCTTACAAATAGCGCTACGGTCGCTATGCTGACAATGACATCGGTAAGTTCGATTCGCAGTGCTCGATTTTAAAGCATCATTATTCTCAGGTACCAAGAACATCCTGGGCGAATGTGGCTGTTGGATTTTTATCTTCATAACATTTGTCCAACGGTATAAAAACATATTGAACATTACTTCAGATCATAAGTAAGAGCTAGGAAAGATGTTTCATAAGGTTCAAGTAAGAAAAAAAAGCTATGGAAGTAACAATTTGCGTTTGTTCATATCTTGAACTTGATGAAGCGTATCTTGTTCGTGCCAAGTGTAATCATCTTAAATATTTTTATCTCGCAGATGCACGTACCCTGGAGCCTCAAAATTTTAAGGACCCTCCGAAGACGATCCCTTTTATCCAGAATCGCATGGTCCAACTTTCTGAAATCAGGCACTCTCTTCTCTATATTTGTGAAAGGAACTTTCATGGCAGCTGACCTACAGTATAAAGGGGAGTGACAAGCCGGTTCCGTGAGTATTGCAGGATTCAATGTTATTCAGGTTTGCTAATTAATAAAAATTTGTAAAATCACCAACCGTTTCAGATTAGTATAGGATATGCGAAAATTGAGAAGAACTGCCTAAATTGTGGACCATTACGCAAGAGTGGGAGGGCTCGGAGGGTTGGAAAAGTGCGTGTCGCGCTTACCGGCAGTATAATTAATTTATTAAGCTTTACGATAGAATCTACGAGACGAAGCACCGGATATAATGTACAGGCAGGTCCCAAGGATTCAGGACAAGGCCGAGATGTTAGTTATCCGACCCTTTTTCTGGTCTATGGTCATTGGTTCCTTCGTCCTTCACCAGCACACAGGACCAGGATACGGCCGAGTCCCCTTTTGCTCATCCAGTCATGACTCTGATCTGATGTGGGTCTGATTGGGTTTTGGTGAGACTGCTGTACCGCGTTCCGTGTCCTTCGGTACCTTCTCCGTGACAGTAGCCGCAGAGATACGCCCCCGTAAAGTTAGTTACGACTTACTTGAATTCCTGGGATAAATTCGACTGTGGGCATCCATTTGTCCTACTGTGGCATAGATTATATCTTTTGGGTAATTTAATATGGCTGATAGACACATCCGTTCTGCCTACTATGTTCTTTTAATCCGTTGGAATTGCGTAATTAACTTTTTTCACAATTTAATAACCGTCATGGCACAGCAGGGTTTCTAAATTATTAAATACATGTGACGATGAAGTCTTTCCATCAGGATGACAATATTTCATGCTCATCCTGTTTGCGTTCGACGGTACAATCAAGGTCATTTATTCGGCGCACAATCGACTATGGAGGAAGGGTAAAAAAAAATAAAATTGTATTAGATGGGTGCAAAAAATAATTGGAGCTTCCGTTAAAAGTCTTTTTAATTAAAATCGTAATTTTAGTTTCGAGACTTGATTTTCTTTGCTAGATTTTGATTTCGATCAGCTGGCCAATTAAAATGTTAGGTCTCTTGTTACAGCGTTCCGGAACAACGAGCATCAGTATTTAAGGACTCCTCGAAAAATAAGGAGCTTCTGCGGCAGAGCTACCTCAGCCCTGACGTTGCAGACTGGAACGTTTGCGAAACGCCGGCGAAACGCGAAAACCGTCAGGAAGCCACGGATTGTACTAAAAACCTTAATTATCTTTGCACCATTAGAAATGATTGCGCGATTGAAAAATTATTGAATATCTTCGCATTCATCAAGTAAACGCAATCTTTCTAACTTACCGTACGACGTGAATTGGCATCGTGTAAAGATGATGAAAGAATTTCCACGTATTTTTTATACCCGACACGGTAAAGATGCAGCCTATGCTAATCTAATCAATTTCATGTCTCTCAGTCTAATCTTCATTAATCTTCCAAGATTTTCCACCCTCGCAAGTATTTCAGGTATATTAAAGATTCGTGAAACTCTCTCGTCCGGAGGCTCAGGAAATTACTTAAAAGGGAGAAAAAAAAACAATGTTTTTTCAAAGACCAAAGACCCTCGATCCACGTTGTCCTCGAAATAGATCACCATTAGCGGGTCATTATCCGCGAAGGGCAAATGAGGCGGGACACTCGGGGGTGTAATCCGGGTAATCTGAGGCCATTACGCTAATTTCTCCGAGTACATCACTTACGCCGTTCGCAGGGGGTGGCCCAGGAGGAAACTGGGCTACGAAACGGCGCCAAGGTGGAAATTGAACCGGGTACCGGATATCCAAGTGTCTACCTAGCTGGCCCATCGCATGTAAAACTGGAAACGCCTAATGCACCCTCCTAGATAGCAAATGGACCTACCCTTCTGAATATCCAGTTGGAGCTAATTTCGAGAATCTGGACGTATGTATATGAATATAGCAGATTTTAACGTATAACGTGATCATATCATCCCCATAAGACCCGACCTTCTCTACCCGAATCCCAGAAGTCCCCATTCAAATATTCCCATTGATTTCGTCCCTCGAAATGTCATTTTTAATTCATTTCTCTTTTTGTTTTAGCACGGCCCACGCGAGTGTTATTTCACATTCAGCTCGTCTTAACGCCTCTCTTTGATGTCGGATATCTGATTATGCGTAAACGGGTTACGCCGGAGATTAAATACAACTTTTGATGGTGGCTACGCCTTTGAGCTAATTCGTGAACAATGCCGTTCAGTTCCGCCCTCCGGCTTCAAGCTGTTTGTCTGCTGCGAAGCGAACCGTTTGTGCAAACGGTCCTCGATTCTGTGGTTTAATTAAAACTACTATGGCGCTCCGACGCTTCCTTTCCTTTGTGATGGCCCAGTGCATTACGTTCACTGCATAATTAGGTCACCCAGGTGAAAATGCCTAGATAATATTTATAGGTAAAACCATCGTTTACAGGATTTCGTTTTCTTCTTGACCATCGTCCTGGACAAGCGATGCATGCAATTTGCATTTTACAACTGCATCGAGAATATTTTTTGGCAGGTATTTTTGTGCTGAGGATTTTGATTTTAAAGCCGATTATGCGGAGCAGCTTTAGGCTGATTGTAGAATTTTTTAGAACTAATTACATCGATTAAAGGTGATTATTGCGTGTATTCCAGACTGTATGTGTAAACTATTTTTTTTCTTAACGCTTTTTTTTTTGTTTCAGCCCATTTTATCTGTCGACTTTACGCACTGTAAATATTTTCGCTCGAGTGTCGCATACGCGGCCGAATGAAGAAACACGTTTCTAGCTTTGAAGTAGCCAAGTTCCATGGCCGATGCTCATGAATATAAAATTGTGCCGCCCGCGGTAAAACGTCAAACCGTAAACTTTGATGGTCATTCGAAACGCGCATGCTTAGCTGCGGAAATTCCTATCGATTGTAAAGGCGAAAACGCATATTCCGTAAAAAAAAAAAAAGTAGCGCAATCTCGCACCTACAGCCTATAAAATTTCCACGCTTTACGCGTTTCAAATGTATGCGCATATAAAGACATATACAGAGTTAGCACGTTGAGACAGCCGACACGGTCAGGCAGCAAAACACATTTGATTTCCCTTGTAACAAATTTCTCTCTCGTTGTCGATTTCCAAAATCAACGAGAAAAAAGTGACTTCGAATTAACATATCAAAAAGTACCATTCCAATCTGACACACCGAGTATAGTCCCAAGTCTAAGAAGCATTTATATTCTCCTTTACAGCCCCTGTCTACAACCCCTATAACATCCGCAAGAGGTTAGAAAAGAAAAATGTTCGGGGTCACAAGTGATCCCGAATGACCCTATCACGGGAGCCGTGGTGACGTAAGACCGCTGTCAAGCTGTTAATGCGAACGAGCAACGGTGTCGCCATCTACGAGACGGCAAGTTTCCACGACAGTTATTAATAGGCACGACGGAGAATATTTAGGCATACGTCATGGAATGCAAGCCCGAACTGTACGTTATTTATTTTTCTTTTAATATTCATATTTTTCTTTTCTTTCTTTCTCATCCTCTTTTTGGTCTCTCTCGTTCCAGAAGCGGACGTCGGACGTTTCAGAACCATCCAGGCACATCCGGTCCATCGCTCTTCGCATGTTGCAATCCTCATGATTCGTGGATCGCTTACGCTCTCGCGATAGCGCAGGAAGTCGCTGCGATGGATCACCGGAAATGTCCGCGAGGCTTGATTCTTATTGGATTCCTGATTACCAGTCTGGACCCTGTGCTCGGCTCATCTTCCTTACTACCACCCTCTACACCCCACGTCGTCATGTAGATGTCATTCCGGTGCAACGGTCCAGTCCAAACAATCGTACATCCTCAGCATCGCCGTCCGTGCTATTTAAGCGTTTTAGAAAATTAGGTATTTCCGGTTGCTGATGAACGGCAGCCTCTATTATCTTATATCTGACGCTTTGTTCCTTTTATTCTTAATTGCGTGCAAGGGGTTGAGCAATGTGCGATATATTAAACCGCGACGATCGTTTATTCGTGGAATTATAACGTTGCCCGGTGTAAAAGGGTATTTATGGCGGTGCCGGAAGTCTTTCGAAAAATATGTCTTCCCCAATTATGAATTATTATAAACATTCTGCGGCACGGCCGGTGGGGAAAAGGGGGGCGAAGGGGATATATGGATGAATTTCAACGTGGTCAGGGGGACGTGTCATCAGGGCAGAGAGCCAAGTCATTAGCGTCAAAATTCTCTGAAAATATGAGGCTTCCGTATTAGCATTATTGATAAACGAAGTCGTGGCGCGCGCGAGACAGAGAAAAGGGGAGACGGATAGAGAGCGTCGATATTGAAAACAGTTCCTAAGCCTTTCAGAATAGAAGATCCCGCATTGGGAACGGCCTCTGAAGATTTTTCTAAATATATTCGCGCTACCCGTACAGTCATCGATATATCATCTAACAGTTTCCACGTCGTGGTTCATACGTGGAATATATTTCAGTCTCCAACAGTACTTACGGAAATGACGTTCTCGTTGGGGAAGGGTGAAAAAGGAAATAGAAGAGAAAAGAAAAAAAAAATATCAGAGAAAGTGCCACAGCGTGACACCTTCCTGATAAATCATTTTCATTCGGGCTACGTCAATTTTTATTACCGGATAAGACATTTGGCTTAAAAAAAATATTACGTCACCGTCCCACCAGTTCGCTATCAACCAAATTCCATATCGAAATCAACCAAATTCCATACGGAAATGGTATTAATAAAATATACGTATTTTTTGTGGGGGGGGGGGGGGGAGCAACCTCGAACTCATCAGCAAAACGCGAATTGGTTTTACCCACGCATTTCGTGATATCGAAAATACCTATAAGACTCGGGGAATCCCCGGATCCACGAGTCTTCTCGAAGCAATAAAAGAAAAGACCCCCCCCCCCCCCCCATTAAAAATTCAGCCGGAAAGTGGAATTTCGTTCAATAAGTACCGCAGAACGTGCGATTAGAGTCACTATGAGAAGGAACCAAAGAAAAAGGACAGGGGTTCAGCCAAATTATATGTAGGGTGTACAGTGTGGATGTTTATAAGAAAATGAAATTTTGTACAGTCAAGATATACTGTATAGGGTGTGACTATAACGTGCGTATCTTTAGTCTAGATAGGCTCCAGCTCACAAAAGGATTCGATTAGGACCTGTCCACTCTTCGGGACCTTCTTACATAATTGATTGCCTTAATTTAACCCTAGATACTCTCCATCAATTTTCACCTACGACCGAGACTCCTCGGGCCGCGACGCTTCACGACCACGTATCCATTTTACGTATGGGAAAGTAGAGCTGGTGGGTTTGCGTTTTCACTGGGAGACATCGCCGTTTACCAATAGAGACCAGATAGCCTATAGTGACATTTTCCTGGCAGGTTCGTCTCTCCTTGTATGTTGAAGTATATATATATATATATATATATATATATATATATAATATGTACATTATGACTCTGGTATATAGACGAATACCCTTATGTATATCTCTTCCTACGTTATGTACTTTATATACGTAGTTATATATACGTATAAATATATATATATATGTATATGCAGGATGGACGCCCAGCGTCGGCCGGATAAGCTTTGACAGAGTGACCCTGTTATCGAGCGAGTATTCTGGGGGTTAGGACAACCAGAAACTGGGATGTGTACCTGTACGGCTGGCGTCGCGACGCCCTGGAACTCGCCACGCCCGAATACCATCACTCAGGCTAATTATACAAATTTTTTTTGGAAACTTCATAATAAACAGAGGAGCAGGTGACATTTTTACCTTTTAAATAAATTTAATCACAGGGTGGTACGTGTACAGTGTATTTTTGTCTGACGTTTTTTTTTTCTCTCACAGGTAGTACCTGCAAATGGACTGTCTTACCGGCGTGGGGGCACTATCGCAAAGTGGAATTCGTCGTTTATGAAGAGTACGGGCCAAATTCGTTTCTGCGAGACGTGACGTATTTCGCTGACTGCTACGTCACGTAGGATCAATTTAGTTATTGAATTGAATGGATGAATGGATAGCATTGAAATTTTCTTGATGGGACGAAGAGCGATAGACTGTCGCGTAGGAGTTATATAATTTTTTAATCTATTTGTAAAATTAGATTTGGGCGAAGTTTTTTATTTTTGGGAAAAATTGTTGGGCGTTTTTCTATGATTTTTTTCTTTTGCACCTTCCACTCGGTATAATTTGGTGGACACTTTTATTTTTAATTGCCATCCACTTTTTGAAATTTATTTTTATCTATAAAGTCCCTTGGGGTTGCTCCTCACGATGTGGGAGGCTTGAGGGTGGAAGTTTTACTTGTGCTGTAAGCACTGACAGGGAGTCGATGAGATTCTGAAAAATGTGTGAGCTAGGGATTTTTCGCTGTTTTGATAACGCAGATGGGATCTGCGTCTGGATGTAATACGATATCGGGTAGACATTCGGGCTGGAAGGTCTGAACCCTCTTTTAAGGGACGGCCTCTCGGCTATTTGTTTTCCAAAAATTGTTCACCTTCGCACCCTGTTTCACCGTTTTCGTACCGGCTTACTTCCACCCTCACTCAGTCATTCTAGTTCAACCTTTTTTTTTTTTTTTTTTTTTTTTTGTAAAAGCGCGTCCCAATCACTTTACTCTGAATAGACATAGACGTGACAACCCCAGTTGTTGATCGGCTGACAAAGCGTTGATATTTTATCGTACGTAATATTTGTTCGATTCAAATTTAACACATGACTTCGCGAGTCATAATAAAGCTTTTTTTTTTTCTGAATAACGTAGAGAAATTTCAACAACGAAACCACGCGCGAGACTGTAAACAAAAATTCTGATACTTTCCTTTTCTCACTTACTCATTCTAAATGAGTCTAGCGAAACTCGCGAATAAATGGGAATCGGCGTGAAAGGGAGACTTAAAAGAATGTGCAGAGGTAAAATTTTTGTTCGCAACAAAAAAAGCTCTCGTCAAAAGCTGAAAAAACATAAGCTCATCGCGATATCCAACGGGCGACTTTCATTCGCGAAAGGATATCGACTTTCCTCCAAGTTCGATTGACGCAATCCACGCGATGGTCGTCAAAGAGGGAGACGTGCTTTATGAAAGGTGAAAAATTGTATTACAAAACGACAAGGGATAAAAAATCTAAAATTTGACGATAAAACAGAAATAAAAGAAAAAATGATGGAAAACCGCAATTTCAAAATTTCCAGTCACGCCAATTCACTGGGTGTAATTCCTTGACGGGCATCCCCGACCATTCATGAACAATCTTCGTACTCAAAGCGACCGACATTTCCCTGCTGTACGTTCGCCAAAGCACGTGTATAGATCCCTATCAGGAAGCACCTGTTCCCATCTGACGGATTACCACCGCAGCATTCTAATTAAGGATGGGATCCATCCGAGGGTTAATTTCCAGCGGAACTAAAGTAAAATCACAAATGATTTAGTATTCGGGATCTCAATCAAAACTCGTCCCTCTTATCTAGCATTATAATCGTAATTGCACGTGATTTGTTTTCCCGAACTTCTCAATGCGATACGTACATACCATACGTAACTATACATATATATGGTATACACAAAGACAGGGTGAAACGCACTGTAGCATATAGAGAGAGGATTAATATTTATCAGGGAATAAAATTTAATTCATAAATCTACAGAAATACCATACTGACTGTTCTGTCCGATCGACCCTGCCAGTCATTTACAATTATTACTGTAAAACGATCCTGATGGTCGTAATCGGCTCATGCCCATGGCGCTCGGATGGCGCGAAATGGATCGGCATCGTTTCCACCTGCCCGACGAAAATCTCGACCTGTATTTTCGAAAGTTGAAACTGGTCGTATTTTTTAAATATCTCTTACGGGGACTGTACGCCATGGCGCATTCATTAACGATATCGAAAGCACTAATCTTTTTAATAATTTTCAATAAGTACATCGAATAAATTGAATTTAATGATTTTTGCAACGAATAACATTTAATCCTGTAAAGCGATTATTTTAATGATTATCCTTTACGAGAGTGTAAGGGGCATTTGTACATTTGACAAGCATAGATACTGGTCGCACGTAATTTTGTATGGGTATAGAAGATCACTGATGAGTATCGATAAAGGGTTTAATAAATTTAATGACGAAGTGCTTTACATAACGAGTAGCTTTTCGCCGTCTGTTTGATGTGGCGCTCTTTTTGTATGACGGCAGCCGTTTCGGAGTTAATCTAACGACTAGCTATAGTCATATATATATATATATATGTGTATAATATTTATATACACATATATGTTATCCTTAGACCTTAGAACTGCTTCGCTTCTGTTACGTAGGAACCACGGAATTTCCGCGGTGTCAGAATAGCTACTCTGCTGTTTTCCCAAAGGAAATTGTGGGAATCCGACATCTGCCGAATGCAGATAGTCAGCCATCTTGGTACGCTTAGTTTGTCAAATTTACATGGCGCTTTGGTTCGTAGAATGAACTCTGTGGATACATGGTACGTGATACACGAGAGATTTTATATTGCAGGGATGCCGTGGATCCGATGAAGGATAAAAAAAAGGGAAGCCGCGTAAGGGAAGAGATAAAAAGATTGTGCTTGAGAAGAGGAAGGAAAAAGGAAGGCTAAACCGGAAGGAAGACCCGAGGCAAAAATTTGTACGAGGACGAAATAAGTTGAAGCGAAATTCGTTATAATTAAACGAGACGGATAAAACAGTGTAAGGTCTTGGTTAAGCACGAGCAATTATATCTAATTACAGTAGAAGCTATTTTCATTAATGCCTCCACTTGTTCTCTCGATTCAGGTGGTTAGCAGAGTTTCCGATGCGCCGTCGTCGTCCGTCGTCGAAATGCCTCTTCAGAAATACAGCAGCGTCCCGTAGCTACGGAAGCTACGGCTTTATGCAACCTCAGGATCCTACGGAGTGAATCGTGAGAACGTTTCAAGTGGGACTATAACCGGGATTTCCGTTGGCTTGTTAAAACATTACGATAAATGGTTAAGTTTCATCTAAAATTTAAAGTGGTCGCCACTCTCGAGGTAGAGATCATATTTTTGTTTTGTTATTTAAAAATTTTCTTACCGTCTCCGCAGTCTCCGTCGGTTTTTCTTTCTTTTCGCCGGTTCTGCGCATGACCACTGCGCAGACTGAAATTTTTCATTGTATAACTCTATACTGTACTTTGTCATTGTTTAATATTCTTTCTTTCTTTCCCTTTTCAGTCATTCCTTCGCTCCCACTGGCATCTTTACTCATTGAACTCTTTGAAGGCTTCGCTACTTTTCCTGCCAGCGCCAGATTCTTCCTGCTGCTCACTCGTTGCTGCACCGGATGCATAACTTATAGCTGTTACTTGTTTAATTCGCGTTGAATATTCGATTAGTTCGTTACTAACTGGATAGGTATATTTTAAGTACTTCTATGCGTATCTAGTCGTACCTTAAGCTTTGTTTAATCCTGAAATTAAGGAATGGGTAGCATGGTGGGCGAGGGGGTAGTATGGAGGAGGGAGGTGAAGCAAGAGTTGCAATTGTAAATTGAATTGATGAAATATTAATCATACGAATTCACCTAGTGTGCAGTTCAAGCTCCATTCTCATTTCTCAAGAAACGTATTGCTGATGCTGCTCTTTGCTAATGTTTCGCAAAAAGGCTGGAATATACGTGGCGAGTTAGAGTACACGTGCAGAGAAGCGTGGAGGGTGAAAATAAAAAATAATAAAAAGATTGTAAAAAGGTATTAAAGAAAAAAAAAGAAGGAAAAAAGTATGAAATCCGGGCCAACGGGCCATTTCGAAGCAGCAGCAATGAAAAGGACGATGTGCACGCGACATTGCAGCAATATTTATACTCGGTAATATAACCAGCCATTCGTTTAGTTTTGCACTCTAGTTAACTTATACCTGACCTGCACTGTACTGACCTCATGTTATTTCGTTATTGCGCACCGGTGAGATAACATATTTTTAAATAGAACTTTTGGCCTCTGTTAACCTCAAACAATTGTTCGCTAAATGGAAACTCGCTCGCTAAATGGAAACTGTGGAAGATGTGTTTAATGCTAATTTTTTAATAACGGTTGTTCAGTGTAGCTTGATTGCGAATAATCGGGTAACGAGGTGAAGTTGGTCACGGATGTAGTGTTTGAGGCTGTGGCTGATGTCGACGATGAAAATTGCATCATGACAATGACGGTTGTGACTGTTGATATTAGGAGCTGTAAAAAAAGGTGGATTAGTATTTGAATAATTTTTTGATTTCTTTTCTCTTTTTAGTACCGAAAGAAATTCACGCAAAGTGGCAGCCTTTCCTAGACCCACGTCGAAATGGATCGGCATCGTTTCCACCTGCCCGACGAAAATCTCGACCTGTATTTTCGAAAGTTGAAACTGGTCGTATTTTTTAAATATCTCTTACGGGGACTGTACGCCGGAGTGGAACTCTATTTGAATTCAATATTCCTGCTTCTGGATTGATTCTATGCATAACGAGAGCCATAGCCAATATCCAGGTATACTTACACTCCTATTAAAGTCTTTGGATGCTCGTCCACTATTTACTGCCATGAGCGCCGTTCGGGTCTGCCAACTCTGCAAAATGTAAAAATTGGAATTTAATGTATATATGTAATGGCCATTCTGGTTGGATTAGCCGAAGGGAAGGGAATAGGATAATGACTCTTATTTCTCACTAGATTTGCAGTCTTGACACTAGATTTACGGAGGTCGATTATCAGCGTCAACAGAAATTGCTGAAAAATGATACTTATAATTTCTGTAACTTTAATTTTCGAACTTCACGCCTTTGTCACGCACCTTTGAATTCCACAGTAGCTGGTGCAAGTTTGCAATTCACTCCAGCGTGGAATTTAAGGGTTTAACATGAAATTTGAAATCCGTCAAAATGACGGGTTCCGTAAATCTAGTGTTAAAAGTGCAGCCAGGTGGGTGAGAGAGCAACGGATCTCTGGAGATGGATACAAAACAGTTGATGGATGCTGGAAATTTATTTTAGAAGAAAGTCATGGTTAAAAAAAATGCAAAAAAAAAATCCCTGAGAAATTTCGAAAATTTCACTGGACCCACATGCCTGACTATGAAGGTGAGCCATTCTGTTTCCCTCTACAAGATATTGAATATCGATAAATCTTCATGAAAAAATTGCTTTATGCTTACAGAAATCAAGATTCGAATGGGAAAAGCAGTTGTGAGTTTCTCAGTAATTTTTTCTCTCGACAGTGTGAATATCCATAGGCAGTAAAAAATAAAAGTTGCCAGGACCAAGAGGAACGAAAGTAGACCGTTGAGACTGGTTTAAATAGTCCAGAAGGATCTATTAGATATGAAGGTCGGTATCCCAGGTGTATAATTACTCGGATAGGAAAAAGCGTTCTAAGTCTTATTAAAATTCCTAGGGGATGGCCGACTCCTGTTCAAGTAGCTGGATGTTCCCCAGGACCAGGAGAGTCTCCGGGGTTATTTCAGGGAGTCGCCGGCTAAACGGAATGGATTGAGAAGAATGCAAGTAGTAGTTCCTCTTTCCATGGTTTCCTTCCTTTTGTCCAGTGGCATTCGAAACTTCCTCTTCTTTTCCACTCCGGATATAGAAATACCTCTATACGCATGTGCATATATATTATATCTCTCTTTCACCTTCCGCTATCCCAATATCCACGTCTCGCTTCCTCTCGTTCCAGCCACTTCTCATGACCGTTTCTACGTCGGATTCAAGGTGAACCTATTCATTCATTTCCATTTATAGATCGGATACCTATCGATTCTTATTCACCACTGATGATCTTCCGTCCTAGGTCCCACCAAGCTGCGGTATTTTCTCCCAGAGCGGAAATCCGCTCTGCATCCGTACAATGGACCATGCTGCCGATTGATAGGGACGTTATGGTCATGGATTTGCGAGTCTGGCTATTGACACTCAGGATAACGTATCGAGGAACAATCAGCCAGTCAGCCAACCTGGTGGCGACTTCGTGGACGTTTGCACTTTGGGTTTCATCAATATCGAATATTACCCAGAGGTCGTGATTACTTGAAAAGCCACTTTAATTCGTGGAGGATTGAAAACGGTGCCGCTGGTTAAAATTGATTTTTGAATTTATAGAGCCGTCGCGACGCTCCGGCAAGAGACTCGGAGATAGAAAATTATTGTAATGCATTTGAGTGGGATAGGACGAGATTAAGGTATTTTATAACATTAAACTCACCTCCCTTACTGCGCTCTCTGCTTGATCGCAGACGTGGAGCAACGGCAGAAATAATACGGCTAACGAATTGCTGACAATTAAGAGTCTCTTCATATTTGCAGGATGGCCCGAGAGTATATCAGAAAACAAGGAGTGGATTACTAGTATTCCGCATATCCGTGCGTTCCAGAATATCGACATTAATTGAACTCGATACATCGAATCCATATTGCTGACCAGAGCTTCGATATTTATGTATCGATACATCAATTCGAATATTTGATAACTGTTATCGTTTTTGGTACCAACGTGGGACGGCCGTTTTGAAAAATATTTCTCGTTGCCAGTGTCTTCCGGATTCTTAACTGCTCCTCTTCTTGTATTCTGTAAGGAAAATGCAGCTTGGTAAATGATTCAGCTGTTGGTTACGGATGGATGATTGCGACACTTCCGGCATGGCTTAATTATTATTTTTTTTCCTGATTATCACTGGCTGCTACGGGAAACGAGGTATGGATCTATCGAAGATTTATTGGTCCGGCCATAGTAGGATACTTACAGTAAACTGTTTCAGGGTCTTCGGGATGTCGAAGAGGGATGCTCGGATGAAATAGGATACGCGGAGGATACCAGGGGGACCAAACTGGCCAATAAGAGGGCAGAGGGGAATGGAAATAGCAAGGGAACGAGAGAACGAAGGAAGAGGAGGATTAGCCTTCCTTTCCACCTGTCTTCATTGTTCCCCAAGCTCAAGTGGCTTTCGCGCTAATACCCTTAACGGATCAAAATCGATTTCCTATTGGTAGAATTCGTGCGAGTGGAAAAAAGGATAATCGAAGCTACGGTAATCCAGCTTCCGTCGTCTCCTATCTGAGAGAGTGAGCTCATTTATGGCGCATCTTCGTCGTACACTTTCTTCGATGGTACCCATGTATATATAGATTGGTATGCTCAAGATAGCCACTTAGGTATAGACGTAAGCCCTGGCAATTATTATAAGAGGGAAAGTAAATAGGAATAATACTTTATCGATAATTACTTTGTAACCGAGAAGTTCAATGATTCGATATAAAGGAGCCTTTCTTGCTTTCTGCGATTTTATTGTTGAGGACGCTTCGGACTTTGTACATCTTTTTATATCCATCTGTACCGGCAACAGTTGGCGATTAAATTTTATCGTGGTATCTGAATATCCAATATGGCTGTTGCCACGGCGAGTTACGTTCGGAGAGCTCTTGTTCAATTTAACGTTAATTAAACTCTCGACGCCATTCAATATCGGCATAATCTCCTGAGATTGAAAATAAGAGTAGTAAGGTACAGCAGTCGCGTTAACTTGCTGATCCTTCGGATTTTCGCTCCGTGTCGACGCCATTATCTCCTGGCTTATGTGATCGTTGATATTTTTTAAGGCTAGCTTCACGCAGTAGGCGAGAGCAGCGTAATGAATCTGATTGAAAAAAAAAAAAAAATATAGTTAATTAGTCCATTAAATTTTCAATCGCATCACGTAACGCTGCACCGTGCAGATAGAACAGTAGTTTTTAATTATCCCATGGTAGGACTCATGAATTTTGGTTAATTGTAAAAAATTATTAGCAATTATTATAGCGATTGATTATTTGACTCGTGAAATTGAATTTCATTGCAGTAACGTTCATTAAATTTTTCTTAACAGTTACCATGACGACGTCGGTGATAAGATTGGCCCACAGGAGTAGCCCGTGTCCCAACATTTCTACTGGATTATACTCCACGCGATCAACGGTCCAGTTGGTTGCTTCCAGAATTCGAAGAATGAGGAAAATCGGTAAAGCCAGGCAATGCGGCATATACGATTTTTTCGTATAATACGAAGATCCCATCGACTCGAGAATGACGTTTGCACTGTTTATAGAACGTAGCAGGAGTTTTCGGTGAATCCAGCATGCGACTAGTACCACAAGCCGAACGCTCAATTGTGTAATCAATTGTACGTCATTCAAAGTATTAATGCTTTGCTGATGAATTATTTGCTCCTTAATTCATAGTTAGGAATTATTATATTAAAATTGCATAACATTTTTTCATATACTCCAAACTGCTTACCTGCAGACATTTCTGAAGCAATATAACCTCACCGGTGGTCAGGTAGTACAAAATGGAAATGATCGACAAGATAGTCAATAAGTTATTGATCATATTGAAGGACAGTCCCAATAGTAAGTATCTTCCTTTCTCGTCATTTAATAAGACTCCCGTCACAATGGATTGCATAACAATCGTTCTTAATGGCTGCTTCATGTCGTACCTGCCAATGGCTCTCTTATGGATTGAAATATGACATAATTAAATAGTCAATTTATCGATACTAATTTACACTAATAAATTCTCAGTTTATCGATACTAATAGCAGAAAGAATTGGTTGGTTGAATTTATTCGTATTTATTTACTGTATTGGTTTTATTAGTAAAAAATATATGCATATAGATATAACGCGTGTGCCGCGCTATCAAAGCGGACAAACGAGCTGGAAATTTCGTATCTGCCACTGCGGTAGTAAAGTATACGTCATTCATTTAACGCTAATGTTTATTAATTAATAGCAGCCCAGTGGTAGCAGCCAGCTATCCGTGCGGGTCGGAGCTCCTGGGATCACGGAGGAGGATAACCGCATTGGCGTAACTAGAGGTTCCGGAATCGGCGGCAGGAAAATCGTACGTGTAAAATGGCAGCGGGAATGCATTTGCATTTACATTCGGGATATTAAGTTGCGGCTCACGCTATTTTTACTGGCGATCATAGCGAGGACCATCAGTATGCGATGCGCCTGGGGCTTCATAGTTTTATGGATAACGTCCCGGTAGGGACCGGGGAAACTTCCCACTTGGAAAAAAGACTGGAGGGAAGAAGAAAGTTGGAGGAAAAAAAAGAAGGAAAAAAAGTCTCCGTGACTCTTAGGACAGTGTACCTACTGGGAATATGAGAAAATTTTTCGAGTAGCATCTTTTATCATATATTATAATATTATACTCTGGTAACACTTCTGATCGTACCGTATGGAGTGTCCAGATGTATTTTTGAAGCAAATGTTAATTTTGGAAAAGTGAAAAAAAAATTTGTCTAATGTTTGATTTAAATATCTCTCTCTTTTAACCCATGGGTATCAGTGGTACGGTGAAAATTGTATTGGGAAAGCGAGTAAAACAAAGAGTCATAAATTAATTGCACGCGTGCTGCACGCGTTATTTATGCGAACCCCTGGGGGAGATTATACTTATAGCCGTGCAGTTATCATAGTTCAGTGTGCGAACTCTATTTGCTTACAGCCGTGGCCATTTGTCACGTGGCTTTTGAGCATCCTGACTATCTAATGGCCGTCCTGGGGACGAGAACTGGCGAGTGTCACATTTAGAAAAAACGTACCTGGACGATCGATGCAGTTATCTCGCCTTGCGACTTTTCTTCTCTCGGTCACGTGCGTTGCGCTTAAGGTTTTTTTTGGCCTTTCTTGGATAATGGATCCTTAGGGACGTACGATGCTTATTAGATAAATTTTGTCTTCAATAGAAAAATTTTTGTTTTCTAAGATTCCACTTGCAATGCTAGTATTCGGTATTACTTTGATAAAAAAATTGGATCAGAAAATTAGATTGAATAAACTTTATGCTTCTTGGTGTAATTCTTTTATGCGTGTTGGAGACCATCAGAGAATTTAGGTACTTTGTCGTTTTAACAGAGCATTCAGTTGGAATTGAGGTCGTAATGTAGAATAGAAATTCTTGTGAATTATATTACCAAGTTTTATGTACAATTTCTTTTAAGGCGTCTAGTTTAAGAAAATAAAGCTATCTTGGATTTAGTATTAGCCAGTAAAAGAACTTGGAACGATATTTAGAGAATTTTAGGTACTTCTGATTGCGGACTGAGGGATGGGTACGGTACGTGGAAAAAATGCTATTAAAATTTTATAAGCGTCTACCTCGTTTATGTCATCGAAAACTTACCAGATCGCCTGTACTTTCCGTGCGACTTGCGCGATCCATTTAACGGATCTATGTCAACATTAATATACTGTAATTGCGTGAATTTTTGAAAAACGATTTTATCGTTTTTTGACAATCTTCAAACAATTGTTTAAGACGCTCGTTAAATGATGCGCGAATAATTTAATTTTCTACGGTAAACATTGCGTTTAGACGCGTCAAGCCCCTAGGGCGCCGGAAACGTCACTGGATAAACTCGCTCGAAATGGCTAGAATTTTGCATGGTGCCACAAAGCTCGTCTTTTATTCATGCCGCAAATTGTTGGCTCCGTTCAGACCGAAGTGAACGGTAAATACGACTAGCTCCGGGACGATGGAAACCAGCCGGAAGATTCGGTTCTAGTAAGTATAGGAGAAAATAGTCTGACACTTTTGCGTAATAGTCAACCGTTACGACCGCTTATGACAAGTGGCCTGACAAGTTTTTACGAATGACGTAATTTTTGTGGCTCTACCATACCGACAGATACTCACTCACTGTCAGATTTCAAGGCTATACGATTGTTGAGTCTAACGGTTGATGCATATTTGATATTTAGATTCAATTTATTATATACATTTATATAAATTATACCTACACTTGGTTACAGTAGTACATTTGTTTGGCATTTTTCACGTGAGTCGTTTGCATTATGTCTAGATGAAACATATATGAAAACAATTAACTACCCGAAGTAATTAATTTGATTGATTGTTATTTTCACGGAATGATGGGATAATAGGTTCGATCCCTTTGTTTTTACGACAATGGACCACTTGTAAGTATACAATTAAATTCGTCAGCATTAACCTAGATTCCGAAGGCTTGATACTTGTATCTAAAATGCATTGGAATGACAATGGCAAGTAAAGTTTTGATAGTCGGAATAACAAAATTCGTTCCGCTTCTAGAACGACTCTAGGAGATTGGTGAATAGATAGAAACAAAGAGAGGACAGAAGGAATTTCAAAAAGTATGAATAACAGGAAAATGCATAAACTCTATACCCCTTCTAACAGACCACCAGATGTTTTGAGGGTTCCGAAGCAATCGAAACTCCCAAAACCAGATGCACATGCACTCGTGACGCCGCCATTTTTGTCTGAGTTGCATGTATGCAGGCCGGCACGTACGAAGAAACTGTTACTCCAATATATTTTGTGCGATAGAACTGCTTGTGGGACACTCGCGAAAATATGTAAAAATATACGAGCATGTACGCGCAAATATCCATATGCCAAATTCAAATGTGGCGCCAGTATTCGTGACACGTGACTAGACGAAACTGTAACCACGGCTTACCGACCGAACTGTCAGTTTACACAGGGCGGTGCGTATCTACAAAGTTTTGAAGTAAAAAAAATGTCGCAAGGCACGCGACTGTTACTTCATTAACGTTCTGTTCTTTATTCATGGCGTCTGGCTTTTTTCTTCACCTTATTAGTCACGTGTCCATGGTCCTTGCCGTTGCTCCACCTGTTGTAAAATCTGTTACCGAAACTTCTAGAAAGTGTCTATATTACCAAGTCAGCAGACTGTATCGCTATCTACCGGTAGTTATCGTAAGGATTAACCTTGCACGAGGTATGTAACTGTCTAGGATCTCAGTTACTCATGTGATTTACGCAGTGGTAGTGGACTGATAGCAGTAGTCGGGTTTCTGTTAACCACCTTAGGCATCGTGCTTTATACCTGTATATATTATCCCCCAGGTAGACATAGGTTATGTATATCCGTACTGGGCGACAATAGCGGTGGGCCTTAGGTTCCGCGAGTGTTCCAGAACGATTTGAACTTCCAGTGCACAAACCGTGGCTCAGACAGTTTGTATACTTCCTTAGGGAAGGAAACCATTGCGAGTCGGAACGTAAATTCCGATGGCTCTATCGATAGAATTCCGGAGTTCCGGCTTGAGAGGATGCCATCTGGAAATGGATACTAGAGGACTTGAGGGTAGATAGGTGCTTGTTATCTCCAGAGACAGTCAACGTGCGGATCGTGGAGATGCCGTCTTGGATTATTTGAATACCTGTGGACGTTAATGTGCCGTGGCAAGACTTTTGTGCTGGAATCTGGGATACGTCGATGATTAAGGTCAGTGTTGATTTTTTATAAAAGAAAAACAGATAATGGTGCATCGTCCAATGGAAAGTCGAGATAAAATTGAAATTGGTACTTGGTGCTTATTGCGAACGAAATATCAGGAAAGTTTAATGTGAATTGGACGTTTCGATTTTTTATTTTCCCAAATGACCAAAGTTCTTCGTGGTTAACCTCTCTGCTGTTTCTCGCGGTATTGTTTTTTTTTTTTTTTTTTTTTCAGTTAGCCGGTAATTTACTGACCATCTCTCTCTCTCTCGCTTTTACTCTTTTACCGTATACTCCTTTTCATTGTCGTAGAAACTGTTTTGGGACGGATTGGCAATTAAGCAATGTCGCTCGTAATTTGCCCACGCGAATCTCCCAGGCTCCTTTTCGAAAGCTTACCCTACTGTTTACACAGAGAATCATCCTGCTATTCTGCCTCTTATTCTCCAGGCTATTCCTCGTAAAATTCACCCTTCGAATTTCCGACCTTTGACCTCATCCTTCCCTAACCACTGCACCGTCATCCGAATGGGGCTACATAAGTCTTTCATAGGGTAACGTTTTAAGGCACCCTTTGTCCCCGGAATGATTTCGAGAATGTAAAAGCCGACGAGAGCTACGCGATGGGGCGGTCCGTTGAAACTACCCCGGGTGAATTTCACAGCAATTTATACATATAGAAAATCTCTTACCGTAGAACAAAGAATTAGGGAAAATCAATGAGCAACAAAAGAAAGATTGTTCGGAGGGAGATGGAACTTCATCGAACAGATGAAATTACTAAAATTCTCTGTGACATTACCTCAATTCGCGAAAGCGGTGACTTTAACGATTCTTATCATTTACCGATATCACACTGCACTTAAACCCCTGCTACTCCGTCTATTTTCTCCATTGGTTATCAACGGAGTTGCTCGACCTTTTTTTTTTGTTTTACGAATCTCGTAAAATCTTCTATTACTATTTATTAGAGCCGGGATTCGGCTCGACCTACTTTTTTTTTTTTCCTTCACATGACTTAAAGGGGTGCGATAGCTCCGATACGTTATCACGAAATTATCGCACACGACCCCTGCAGACATTTCGCGTGTCAGGCTGCACTTAATATCGTGTGAAAAGCAACTTTAACAGATTCCATTATACTCGAGCGTATACATACGTATGTGAGATAATTATTTTTCATGTGGTTCTGCGATAACCGGCGTTTTCTAGAGAATCGTATAAGGGCTCAGCTACTTTCGTCCAACTAATTGAGGATAATCACGATAAATTCCAAGAAGCGTTTTCCGCAAAATTACCCTCCCCCCCCCCCCTTCCCCATCACTTTCTTAACCTCCCCTCCTACCTTCACGTCATTCGCAACCTTCCCCTACGTACGCCGGCTGCCGCAAATTAGATGCATAATATTCGCGGCGGCCGCCAACGGGTGCGGAGGACTGCTCGTTGATAATAATTAGCCAAGACCATTGTGTCGAGCTACGGGATCCACGTAATTAGAAGTGCAACTTTGGTCCTGGCCACTTGGTTAATGCACGGCCGGGCTGCAGTCTCTAGATTATTGCACGAAAGTGCATGGGCATTCCTTGAATTATTTCTTAGTTAAGTTTCGAGCATGAAACTTGGTCCCTCTTGTTCAAAACGAAATTAAATATTTTTGAGGGATACGCGTTTCCTATAAGTGTCCAGTGTATTCGTGCTGTAAAATGAAATTTTTGATAGAATTTATTAGGGAAAAATTTATTTTTTTTTTTTATAGCTATTAGATATGGATATTTCGACATTTGGATAACGGCCCTCGATCGGACTTGAAGATTTAAAGGACGGCTTTGGCGGCCATTGGGACTTTTTTTTTTTAATGCTAGCGCAAAACCAGAGGTACATTCGAGTTAGAAAATATCTGGGTGTAATCGGGGGGGAAGTCGATGAATCTTGTAACTGGAGGCTCCCTTCGAGTAGTTCCGTGGAAGTTCAGATCTGCGCAGGAAGACGAACGATGTTTACGTCCATGAGTTTTGTGGGATCAATGAAACCGACGTAAAAGAGACTTTTTCGAAAAGGAGGAAATCGCTTTTTTTTCCTACTCGGGTGGCTTTGTCCCAATATCGGGTAAGTGTCAGGATAGTTCGAGTGAAGAAGTTTGGAGTCGCTTGAAAACGTGTCCTTGGTCCACTTAGGGGTTCGGCTTTCGAAATTATAATGGTCGGATGAGAAAATCAAGCCTGTTGCTTAGTTCGTGATATGGTTAAAAAAAAAAGTTCACTGAAAAGTAGGCATCGCGTTTCAGCGTAGCGAAGGGAGAAAAAATTTCGCATCGCGTTCAATTTGAGATTTTACTGTGATTAATTGCAAACGAGTAATTTCTAATGGACGTATCCAGATTCGCGTGACTAGGAAAGTTTCGAGAACTCCTCTCGAAAGTTCTCGACGTCGAATCGATCCAGAATGTGAATATCGTAGCAGACGCCATGAGAATCCTAGCTTTTCCTTCACGAACTCTCACGAATTAGTTGGATAATTAAAAAAAAAATTAAATATCAACGAACTTGGTGATTTCCCCCCATTGACAAGCAGCGAGAAAAATCCGAAAAATTGTATCTTCACAATTACAAATAACTTTTTTTTTTTTCATATTCCACTCTTTTCATCTTTTGAATGTCTAGTGTATGTTTTATAAAAAAAAAATTAATCTTACAAAAATTCTTTAATAATACCGGAAAAACGGTTTTCACGTCTTTTCCCAAGTTCCAAGCGGATTTGTCGATTCTCTGTACAACAAATCCAAATTTTCCTTTCCGAGGTAAAAATCTGTGAAAATTAACGAAGGGTTGATAAAGGTAGACAGAAAAATTTTTTTAACCAAGTTGGCAGCCCTTGATAAGTTATATATGTCCGAAGTAGGACAGAGTCTACTAATGGTGTTCGTAAAAAATGTATGACGTGACTTTACTAATGTCTTTCGTGATACTTGGTACCTTTGATCGTTTTATTTATTCATTGACGTAAGAAAAGACAGATTTAGGTGCGCAAGAATGAAGAAATCTTTTTAAGTTAATTACGTCTTCGGGATCCCTCGTTCGTTTCACCCCAGGCATAGGGGCGCGGGGTGTTCGAGACACCCCAACTTGATGCTTGTCAAGTTGAGGAAAAATGTCGCGAAGAAAGCGCCCATTTTGGATTATTAATTGGTGCATGCTATGATTATTTTATTATTATTTTTTCTTTATACACACCTAATACTCATTCTATTCACGTGTCTATCAGTTTAGCACAATCGTACAAATTTGATGTCTTTCGGAACACATTAATTCATGCCACTCGGTAGGATGAATAAACTTGTGGAAAAAAAAAGTTTACGAGCTTGAAGCTAGAGTGTCGTCTCTCCCTACCTCCCTTCGTCCCCTCCCCCTCCACTCCCCCTCCCATCTCTCTATTCTTTTCATTTTTTTCTTTTTATTTTCAGGTCGAGCGTCAATTTCAAGTTTCCTCGTTTCGCGACAGCTGCCATACCACCCCTGCTACCATTTCCTCCTTCAATCATAATGCGAGCCTCTCATCATTTTTCTACCGTAATTCCTTATTTACGTAAATTCCAACGTCCTGAATGATCCACGGGATTGGTATGATTATACGGTAATTAATGGAGTCAGCTGCATCGCCGATTGCGCTCGATAACTTTTGAATGGCCGAACTGTGTGCTATGGGAGCTAACGGCGTCGTAAACGAATAGTTCGGCAGTGCCGTATAAATAGGTACGTTGATGGAGACCGAAGACATTCGAAATATTAATTATAATCGATTTAGAGTTTACGCATCGAGATCCGTTATGCTTTGTATTATAAATGCAAAGAAGGTAATTCTGAAATGATAATGACGTAATTCAATAAAATTATTCACAATGGGATTTGAATTTCCCGCCGGTACCGGCTATCTCCATAATATCTGTTGCTTTGGTCGAAGTAGTTTCTTCTTTTGGATATTCCTTATGATTATATAATCGAAGCGTACAGTAATTGCACTTTTATACATAGTTAATAACAGCCCTGAGCTTGCTTCACTTTAGAATGCATCTTTTTTTTTTATCTTCTTCAATTACGTAGTTTCCCATTGCTCATTTTTCCATCCGCTCTCATTTCCATCTTTTTTTTTTGGTGCTTCGGGCAAACTTCATAGTCTGTTTGGTAAAATAAAATATGTGCGCATTACCGAACAGCAGGCAGTTGCTTTAATTGGGAATTAAGGACACAGCGCGCTTTGTCAATAATGTAAATATTGATAATTAATTTTGAAAAAATTGTCTGAATATTGTAACTTTTGCATGAATTTTAGATATTGTTCGTGTACAAACAATGCAATCCTAACTCTAATAGCGTACAAAGTGCATTACGGGTGCATTAATATACGATGACAATGCACCGTAATCTATTCCGCAGTAAATACGGCACGAGGATTATTGCACAATATGATTCCGCAGCGGCGATTCCCATAACGCAGAAATCAAGCCAGAAAGTTATTAAGCGCGTCTGCCGTCGCGACGATTCGATTCCCGAGGCGACGCGTGGCGTCGTTAATCGCAGGGAAGCTTCGATCGATCGTCAATATAATCAGCGTTAATATATTCACCGATAACAAGGCCCGTATTACGAGACTAAGTATAAATTGTCTCCGTCCTAAATCCTGTACAGTCAGTCGTTTCACGAGTTGAACACGTGTTTTTTCTTTTCGACAGACGAAAAGCAACAAAGTCACGAAGGAGTAACACGTGGCTCCGAATAATATTACTTCTTCGCATCTACAATATGCACGTGCATGATTTTGGTACTTAAATTTGATTTTTCTATTTCACCAAGTACTTTAGCGATCATACGAAGAGTCACGTTCAATTTGCTAAGGATTGCGTTCTTTACGAACTGTCAAAAAAAAAAGCACACGAAACTCCATGAAACAATTATAAAAATAAACACCCGTTACCGTGACCATTATTATCGTACAATGATTGCCCACGCAATTTCGAACTACACGGCAGCTGTCCGAAATTGTGCTCGCGGCAAGTGCACGAAATTAAAGTGGCTTCGGGCCTGTGTAAATATGAGATACGCCCTGTCAACTAGCGGAAGCTATAATTACGTGGTGTAGTCATTTTACACGGGTATCCCTCTTCCTGTTGGACCTCAAACTCGCCACTCGTCGCAGTAGCCTTGTTGGATGTATATATAAACAAACGAAAACATCGTACGGTTGTACAGACATACGCTGTTCCGCGATAATATCGTGTGGCCAAATGGCTCTGCGCGTGCGCAGCAGTCACTCGGCTCATTCTCAAGTAACGTTTCGCCACGTTTCATTCATCACTGGCCTGCCTCGCGAGAGGGTTTTGTATTTGTTGCAGGAGAGACCATTTTCGTTCTTACCGGATGCCACGGTGGACTGACTAAAGCCAAGGAAAGCCCCCGGGCTCGGGTGACCGTGCCAGAAAGCTACCAGCCCGTAGTACGTACGAGTTGTCCTCCTTTCCTACATATATCTGTCAAGCAGCTCTACCCGTAGATTTCCTCGTTAGATACGACGCCATACGACGTCTCCAGACTTCCTTCCGGCTTTCTCCACCGTTGAATTGAGCTTTCGTTTCACTATGACCGTATATGTAATACCGGCACAATGGAGCTGTAACGCAAACTGACGTTCGGACAATTGTATGATTTTTTACTTACGATTTGTTTTGAGGTTATGCTCAACGCTCGGTCGGTAATGCAGAGACGGCGCCTGGAACTTCGCGATGGTATGTTACCCGTGGAGCATCTATTAAGGGATGGAAGTTCAGTGACGATGGAGGACGGATACTGGGCGTTGGGTGAGTTTAAAACTTATTATATAATTACTAAATTTCGTGCTTTAAGGTACGTTCAGGGTATTTAGTCGCGTTAATTCGTGCGGCTGAAACTAGTGCGAAATTGAATGCCTATTTAGAATTGCCTTTAATGGCAGTTTCATAGAACGGACGACGATTTGGCTGTCGAGGGTTGATTCAATGCTGAATCTTGTTCTCGTATGTGGGATCTTGAATTGCAGGTATCTGCAGTCGGCAGGTCCATTCTATCGTTTTGATCGAGTGGGACCATGCGGAACTTATCGTAATGCATTTAATTAATCATTGTAGATGCACTGTGAGGATTGAAAATCGGGTAGGTATTTTTGGTATTATTTAGCGAATATGTGGAATTCTTTGAAAAGTTTTGTTTCTTCTCTGGAGTTTGGGTTATAAAAGTCGATGAAAATTTCTTTCACGAATTATGATTAGAATTTAGGGGAAAATAAGTTATGTTTGAATAGATATGGTCTGGTTTTAGGATGTTTCGTATATTCCGTTTCAAAATGGCGCGCAAGCGAATTTGATTTCTTTGAATTTCTACACCTTATAGGTGTAGAAACAAAATAAAATAAAAATAAAAAAACATATAACGTGGATGCCTGACAATATGGGGTCATGATTCAGGAATGCAGCTACTTTTTTTTTTACTCTTGACGGTACCGGACAAAACTGCATTCCCCCCCCCCCC
>JARQTC010000026.1:49766-71999 GCA_030142495.1 Cephus runcator | reverse complement strand
CTGCGAATGCATGAGGCGCCGACACGAAATGGAAATAAAGTGCGATCAAAGAATGAGAAAGCAGAGAAGTAAAGGTAGGACGAGTGTCTGGGGGAAAAAAAAGGAGAGAGGAAGGCGAAAAGAAAAAAAATCTGCAGTAAATCAAACCCAGGGTCGACCGTATATCTAACAAAAATTTCAGGGGTTTTCCATCCCCTTTCCAGCACGACTATACCCTACCGCGATAGCTTTTACACGTGTCTCTCCTCGGTCTGTTCAGAACTCTTTTTTTTTTCTGCTAAGGAAAAAAAATCGGCGTTTCAAAAAAGTTCTGGTTCAAAAATTACAGGCTGTAAAAGTTCGCGGGCCACTCGAAATTTCTGTATGCATTAGCACCCCTACGCCTTTCAACCCCTTCAGGCACTAGGCTTCTTTTATTCCGACGTACCCGCAGTCATTTCGGTTTTTGAAACGTTGAGAAAGAAAAAAAAAACAAAAGCCCGGAAAGCGTTCGCGAAAGCACGAAACTAGAAAATCACAAAAATGTGTACCCCCCCCCTCCAGCATCTTGCAAGCTTCTATACTCCCCAAGCAAAGCTTTTTCTCCAAAGCTCTCGGAGTCTAGTAGCGCGGGCGAACGCGCGCCAAGATAATGGTGCATGCTGAATCCTCAAGGGTGAATGACTCTCGTTAGCGTCATTATCGGGACGCTCGACGCTCCGTATAGTCAAGTCCATAAACCGACGCTGACGTCGACGTCGACCGACGTCGCGAACTACGCCAGTCGACGTTTTCACCATTTGCCACCGTTTAATTGATCCACGGCCATGTATCAATCCAGTCCTACGAACCACTGTGAGGTCGCATTTGCATTTTGGGTATAAATTGAAAATTTCGAAAATTACGTCAGACCATTCCAAATACATCAAAATTCGGAAACGACCGTTCCAACTGTAGGAGGTCGTAGGAATTTTTGAATTAAAAATCATTCTCTCGATCGATATATCTTCTTTACCTTGTTTTCGAATTTTTTGCATTTCTTTCTCTCTCTCTTTTCTTTTTTTTTTATTTTCCGATTCCGTTACCTGTCTCCCTTTTTGACGCTATATATCTATATGCGTGGAATTATGTCGACTCTTGCTTACCCACTTAACTTGATTTGTGCACAGGGGGTTTGTTGACGACGTCTCAGAAACGAAAAATTTCGGGACTTGAATTCAACTCCCACCCCGCCCACCCCGCTCACCCACCTTACCCACCTTACCCCACGAACCCTCGTATCCCTCTCACGCTCGCTCATACCCGTCGTCACTCCTCGACAATCCTTCTTTTTACCTTCTACCTTCCACATTCCCACCTTCCAGTCCTTCCCTCAGTCGACCCTAAGCATGATTTATTAGACGGCTTTCTTCGTGTCTTCGTGTCTGCATACATTACGTTTACCATCTTACGCCTCGCAATTTACAGTAGTTCGGTCCCGCCGCGATATCCTGACGATTCCCTGGCTAAATTCCTTGATATTTTATCGGATCATTTTTTTTCTTCTTTTTTTTTTTTTTTTCGAATTTCAGTATCTTTTCTTACGTCGAGCAAGGAACTAAGTAATTGGCCAGGGTGGTCCCTTGCGCAATACCAAACAGCTACGAAAACGTGTCTCTGAGGCTCGACTCGTAAATTTCTTATCCCGTATGTCAGATACGACGATACGGGACGTAACGGATGGATCGTTGAAAGTGTGTACAGTCGTGATAAAAAATATTATTTTTTTTTCTGGTACCCGTAGCCACGTGCACCCGCGTAGACGAATTTCATATCCAAGTTATACACTCTCGAGGTCAAGAGGTTCTACGGATAAAAATTCTCTTGAATTAAACTCAAAGTCGAATGGGCCACCCGGTAGCGTCCCTCGTGTCACTTTCCTCGAAGGACTGCAAACTCACGTGCGGTCGCATAAGAATGCAGCCGGGGAACGTTGCACTTCTCGGCCGTGTGGATGGGGCCTCACGTAGCGGCTTGATTTTCATGGAAAATAGTTTTACGTCTCCGTTGCGACTGTCGGGCTACGTGGGCTGATAGCTCTGCGAATTTGCATGGTTCGACGTATGGACGTCGACGTCGCCGTTCGTCGTCCCGACGGAGCAGATTGTCACTAAGGGTGTCGAGGGAACGTAACCATTGTCATTGTCCGATGCACCAAGTCGTTGAATGCATCGGGACGCCGACGTTGCATTCCCGGATGTGGCGAACGTCGCTTCCGGTTGGTACCCGTGACGCTTCATCCCCTGCTGAAATTCACAATCCACCGAGCACAAACAACCCTTCTATCTGACGTCGCAACAGTTTCTATCAATCTCGGTGCAGCAAATCTACTAGATGCAATTTGAACCTGTCCCCTCTTTCCAAGTGCATATATGGAGGCGGTGCATTGCGTGGTAAAAATATTTTTTTTTATCGACGAATATGGATTTCGTGACGTATTGGGGGTGGTATTTGTGGGTGATAAATATTGTAAAATTGAAAAAAAAATGTATCCAAAATTGCACTGCAGTAACTTTTGCATGTGCAATTCGATGCATCGGGTTCTTTCTTTATAGATGCATCTGTAACGTCCTTGCGCTCTGGACTGTGCGTGGCTTTAAGCCAGAGTTAATTTTCTGATCTAACGTCGCAACAGTTTCTATCAATCTCGGTGCAGCAAATCTACCAGATGCAATTTGAACCTGTCCCCTCTTTCCAAGTGCATACATGCACGCGGTGCATTGCGTGGTAAAAATATTTTTTTTATCGACGAATATGGATTTCGTGACGTATTGGGGGTGGTATTTGTGGGTGATAAATATTGTAAAATTGAAAAAAAAATGTATCCAAAATTGCACTGCAGTAACTTTTGCATGTGCAATTCGATGCATCGGGTTCTTTCTTTATAGATGCATCTGTAACGTCCTTGCGCTCTGGACTGTGCGTGGCTTTAAGCCAGAGTTAATTTTGGACTGCGCTCTCGGTACCGGGCGATATTAATATTTCATATAGGGGGCACATTAAGCTTTGAATATCAGAGCGTCAAAGGGCAGGAAGTGACGTCAGTGCATTTGCCAGAGGTGCATCCGCACGGGCCTGCTGCTGACGGTATATCGAGTTAAGGGCGGCTCGATTAAGGGGTTGCTTTTCCATGCGGACAGGCAGGCAGACCATTTATGATATTGCTTGAAGGTGGGGTATAGCGAGGGAGATAAGGCGATGGATTTAAATTAAAGAGATTTTTTTATTTTCTTTAATGGCACGGGACTGGCCAGCATCTCGTTTCAGGCGTTCGATCCGAAATCGCGTGAATTTATATTTATTGCCTGCCGACGAAACGGCCTATATTCTCTGAAGCGTTTCGCTTTCGCGGCTCGTTATACCGAAGTGGTTAGGAAAACGTGGGGAGTAAAAGATCGACTTGTGCCTCGGACGATGAATTCGCGAAACGGGTTTGCCCTTAAAGTGCTTTACTGGTATTTTTCGCATTTCTTAAGTGCGCGTACGAATTCATTTGTATAAAAGGTAAAAATACAAGAAATGCCAAATTTGAAAAAAAAAATGTTGAATGGAATAAAAAAATTTATATTTATTTCTTGGAGCACTCGAGCCATACGTAACCGAGGTATAAGACGACGATGAATTTAGGTCGAATGCAAAAAATGGATAAAATAAAATTTCTCCGTAAACAGGGATATATGATAAATGATAATTGTAAGAGGAAAAGAAGCTCGTAAAAATTCATTGACAAATATCCCAGTGTACCCATATGGGAAAGAACAGTGATTGTACGCCGAAGTATGGTTATAAAAGAGAAAATAAAACATCAATCTCGAATATTCATCTCCCTCTCTTTAAATAGTCCCAGTGGATCGAGCTTATCCTTGCGATCTACACGCAAAGTGCTGCTCAGGTTCGTCCCATAACCATAAATAGGACTTTAATATAAATAAATAAATACGTGCGAGGGCGATGTGGCGGCGAGAGGGTGAGAGGACGGTTACTGTAGGGGTATGAAAGACATCGCCATCGATACGGATGCTGTGCCTCACTCTCGGTCCAGCACTTTGGCGTAGTGACGTCATTTCAGGAAGATATCAAGGAGACGAGTTTCCCCAAGATTAAACGAGCTACCTCGTCTACGTAGAAACGTGGGTACGTCGTCTATTCTTATCTGTGACGGCGCGCTGGGGCTGCTAGTTAGTTCGCCACCCCCGGCGAGCGAGAGGCGAGAAATACGGAAGGGTGAAAGTTTCACTGTGGTTAAATATTTTGGGCTTTGTGCATTTGACGTGGGTTTACCACGGACCGTATAAATAAATAAATAAATGAGCAAGTGGACGCTCCCTCGACTCGGCGCCATTAGGGCCAACGTACTTTGGTTCGAGGCTTCGCCGCCAGATGGAACGCTTCCTTCTATTTAAGTCCATGACTCCGCGTAGTAGCATTTCATGGCGCCGTAAGACGCATGGGCGTGTTTCTTACTATAAAACATTTTACGTCCGTGATCGTTGTTTTTAAGACGCTGGAAGTTCACTCTGTACCGGGTTAGTTTATTTCCGTTTTATTCTACTTTGGTTCTGGGTATATCTCAATAGTGCTTTCCGTTCGTTCTATGCGATGCCCAGTGCGGAGAAAACCTAGCGGGGAAACTGCTGTACGTGCGTACGTAGGCTGACGCTTGTTTCTCGAAGAAAAACAAAGTCAAAAAGAAATATTAGAGCGAAGAGTTGTTATACGCTTTTTTCTTGTAAGTTTTACTCTTTTTTTTTATAGCTGCTGCATACTCTTATCTATTTCATTTATTTTTCGTATTCGGCAATGCTTGCGTAACGCTCGACTACTTGGAATGGATCGTTGATCTGGAAAACATGAAAATCTACTGACGAGTCTTTAATGAATAATTGACCAAGTCAAGTATAGAAAATGCGCAAATCATTCGGCACTTTTGGCGAGTAAAGTAAGGGTTTGGGCTTTTTTCTTCTTCTTTTCTTACAGGATCTCCTTTGGCTACGGTGATTAATTACGTCAGATCCGCCTAGGTCTATTTGTATAAATTGGAAAAGGTCGAATATAATCATTGTAGTATCTTGAGCTTGTTTATTCCACTGAAGTTTCGAGCTACGTAGCTATGCCTATAACTGTATAGTATTTTTAGTTTTTTTTTTTTTTTTATAGTTATTTTCCCCACTTGGATCGATATAGACTGGCACACGTTATCCTTGCCCTGAGTCCTTTAACGGCTGAATGGTACGATATGATCCTATGCATAATAGTCCTGCTGCTGCTGATATAGCCAACCTCGTATAAATATAATGGCGTACAATTTTGTTTTAGAATTAAAAAAAAAACCCGATACTCATATTATATCATACATTTTTTTTTCTTTTATCAGCATTCTCCTCGAATCTCTTTTCTCGGAAGAAAAATACGAAATTTAAAAAATTATTTTGGAATGTTTGACATTTCTTCGAAACTGCTTCTCTTGAATCGAACAGGTATCTCACGATGTCGCATACATAATACATTGTAAAATATTGTTGGTCCCAAAAAATGGTATAATTTTGTTTTGCCGTGATTTAATAAAATTTAAGATATATCTGAGTAACTCCCCCCCCCTTTTTTTTTTTTTTTTTAACAGTCAACGCTTCTTTTTTTCTACTTTCCTTCATATTCGCTAAACCAAAAAAATATCGAGAATACGAATGAAAATACGTTACTCTTCATGGAATTCGATAAAGTTTCTCTTTTGTCGAAAGATCTACATTCGTATATACGTTACTGCCTTAGATATGCGTATATAGTAATACAGGTCCTACGGAGATACCCGAATTCCCTCAAAAGGGATAAATAGGGGGTTTCTTTATAGTCGAATATATTTACCACCCCTGACCATTGAGAGGCGAGGGTACATTTATTCGGCATTTTCGAACGGTGAATTTCGTTTAAATATATTCGAAAAATCAAGTCATCCGTGATAAAAAAAAAAAAGTAATAATTTTTATAAAGAAAATCGCAGGTTGCTTTTTCACCATTCAAGTTTCACGATGCAAAGTGACTTTACGTGTTCCGGCTTACGGGCCCCCTTTCTTATACGATGGTTGTCCCGCGAAATTTTTAATTCTTTTATGTTCCTACAAACACGTATATCCAGTGGCTCCTGCGCGCATCCAACTTTGTAACGTCACGCATTAAATTTCTAAACTTCAATTTCACTTTCGTATCCCACGATCATACATAATGCATCAGCATATGCAGTATACATTATAATCGCAATTTATGAGACGTGTATCGTTATTGTTTCTGTTATATTAAATGCCCTCCGATAGCACGTGGTTTCTGTAGTTTACTATCGTTCCCGTGTATAACGTGCACGAGTAATCCCTTAATACTCGATTAACGTTACTTTCGGAGTTGCATCAGCGCGAGTCACGATAACACAATTAACGCGATTTCGTAAAGCCTTTCGATAGTGATAGTAGTGGGGGTAGGGGGGGGGGGGGGGATGTGATTTACATTAATTTTTTCACATTAACGAAAAACAGTGGCTCTTTTTTCAGAACCGAAGAGAATGAAAAGAATTTTATCAGAGCCATGGTGGAACGAAAAATCCAGGTAGGGAAAATTGTTTTTTTTTTTTTTTCCAAATTTTTTTCATATTGCTCCCCTTAGGATTTTAAGAGCTTTTCTTACCTATTCACGTAACGCTGAGAGGCTGGTGCCTTTTATTTATTTTTTTCAAATTTTTTTTTTTAATTTCATTCGCAATACATCTCTTCACGCACTGTGCGTCTTCGTTACGCTTCATGTAACGCGAGAGATTTCCCTGGGTTAAGTACTTGGTACAATACGTCATGGTCGTAGGCAATTGGATTTAGGCAATCGCGTATCCGTAACGAGTCACGAGTTTGTAATTTAGCCGAGTTCTCGGAGCAGCGATTTCGAGTCTGGTTGAGGCCGAGGGGCTGGAGATACTTGGGGGTAGCTCTTGGTTATGCCAAAAGCATCAACCCCTGATTTATAGGTATAGGAGACACAATACTTTTCCAGCGGCAAGACGCTTCTGGCACATTAACCATCTTTTTTTTCCTACCCTTACCAGGGACAGTGCCGAATGAATCGAATGATAATGAAACGCCCTTTGAGGGGGTCGATCGAAGGTGCCGTTTTGTTATTTCGCGAAATTTCAAATTTTTTTTTCCGGATTAATACCCGGTCGCGCAACGCTTGCAGATAGAAGGGATATTTCGATATCGCGCACGGAAGTGGATGCGTAATTTATGAATGGGGTGAAATCTGTTTTTAAGGGTGGTGCTGGTGATGTATTTTATGTTTAGGCAATTGAAATTTTTTTTTTTTACGGACGGCAAAATTTTACGCGATTCAATCGCACGACAAATTGCAACATTTTTTCGCGAGGGACATTGCGAATTCAAATGCCGACTACCCGCGTCGCATCGACGCGGGTAATGATTTTTTAATTTTGCAGGTACGCCTTGACTCTCACGTATGGCGATTACTGTCGTTGGCCGTCGCGGCGCGGAGCGTCGTGTTCGTAGTCGCGTGTAAACTTCTTAGAGCAGCTGGTTCGTAAAATCAGAAATTTTTTTGTAAAAAAAAAATTTTTTTTCATGCGCAACCATTAAGCCTCGGTGTCGGGTTTTCTTCGCTTGCCTCGCAACCTCATTTTGTGGGTGGAAAATTTGTCCTTTTTTTTTTTCTACTACGAAACACCTGCTCCTTTGCGGTAACTTGAAGTGGGTCGTTTGGGGAGTGATAATGGCGCTTTTTCTTTTCTTTACTCTAATATTTTACCGAAAAAAAAAATGTTAGCCGAGCGGAGTCTCTAATTTCTGAGAAATATTCAGCTGGATGCAAATAATGAGATTACGTGAGAAAGTAAGGTAGTCTTGTTCATTTTTTTAAATTATGGACTTCTTCTTTTTTTTTTGCGAGATTTTGTTACTATCAAGTTAATTCGGCTTGAAAGATTTTGGAATTTTTTTTTTTTATTTTGCCAATTACACCAATAGCGCAGAAAACGTGCTGCGCGCAATTCGGACCTGTACGTCAGTGAAATTTTATATTCGTTTTGTACAGTCAATTTGGTTATGATCGCCATCTCGTAATATCACTAGTAATTTTATTAATTACACGCGTACGTTGAGTAACCCTGTAACGCAGTGAGTAACCCTGTACAATTTTTCCCTATGCTGTCAGCTAACCATTAAGCAAGATCTCAGTCATGTCAAAGTTCTTACAGATTCGGTATCTCGCGATCAAGACCAAGCCCTGAAGGTACCCTTTCAACGAAGCGACAATTTCTGTAGTTTAAAATTTCATTTGAATTACACGTAACCAGCAGTTTTCACGATATGAGCACTTTCTTCGCGATTTCGCGTCTCGTTAAACGTCTCAAGCCTCGTTTACGTCATTTACATTGTAGCTGTCACAGTGACTGGTGCGAATGCACCTTAATCCCCTGAAACTTTAATTTTACGTGATTTTACGCATAAAAAAGTTAATGGATCACCGGAGCGTATAAAATTTTCGAAACAATTTCGATATTAAAAATTCAACTATAGCAATCCCGGGATTACTCACGCGATCTATTAAAGTAACGAAAAATTTGCATTGGTGACGATCCCGAGATCCTGATGAAATTCTGTCAATTCCGCCGATAAATCATTAATTTGGATTAACGTCGTCCGGCCAACATCTGGAATCTCTGACCAGACAACAGATCAGACCAAACAGGTACCACTCGTCGCACAGCATCCAACAGTAGTGAGGGTAAAAGGGGCGGTCCCTACGGGCACTTCGGGTTCTGGCACGTACCTGTTCGGGTCTTGTCGGTACAGCCGAACGCTTCGCATCGCTTCGGCTCAGCTTCGCGGCTCAAAGGCTCTTCGGTTCCGCGTAAACGCGCACAGCATTCGGCACGTCTGTCGGACGACTTGCCGCCGGCCTCTGCGTCCGACTAACAACGAACTTTACCTACTTATCGGCTGAATTCGAAAACAAGCGCGCCCCACGTATTTACACCAGTTTCGTCGTTGCCTCGCGTATCTCCCAAAGGACTTATCGATTTGAATGTTTGACTTTTGCCGCCCTTTTTCTCAACCCTTCCTATCCCTCGGATAATCGAGGAGGGTGCAATTTTTCATTTGGAAAATAAAAAAGAAAAATCGAGGCTGAATTTGTACTTTTGTGAAGTGCACGTGGCGAATTTTCGTGTTATTGTAACAGACTTTTTTTTTGGCGGGAAATTTGTTTTTCGATGACGCGCGACAGTGCGGATTTAAATATGTGCGTGAATCTAACACTGTGCTTGGTTACGTGACTGTGCGGCTATGTCTGTGCAATTGGTATTGTCAGTTTGGACGGGAAAAAGTGCGAAAAATTTGAAATTCGAATTTTTCTCACCTTCGTTATCTATCCTTGACTTTATCAATTTTTCGATTTGTCAGCGGGCGGTCCATTCTTATTTGACGAAAGTGCACTTGCCAGTAAAGTGCATTCGCTTAACGTCTGATTCATACTACGTGAAAGGTAGCGGAAAATAAGCGTGGTGGCTGCCTTTATCGCTAAGAAGCTTATCGCACATTGTCGAAGCTTATCTCGTTCTCGGAAACTGATTTTCTCGTGGTCCAGTCGTTCCAGGCTGTTTTAAACTTTCCAACGATCACTTTGCTCCCGTGCGACACGAAACTTGGAAGATCATACGTATCATCATGATTCCCGTCGAGGGTCGATGATTACTATCAGTACGCGCAACTAAAGGGTTAATAAGATAATATGGTTACGTCTCGTTTCGACTGGCTTAGAATTCAACTGGACAGTCCGAGACGTGACAGAATTACCTGATACGTGTATCCTGACTCGTGGCGAGTGGAATTGCTCGTGGAACATCCCCTGGGTAGGGATGTACGTGAAAAAATGTACCGTCCTTGGAATAATGATAGAGCTAAGTAAAAAAGATCGATTGGAACGAAAAACCGGATGAGAAATTAAACTGTGGAAAAGAAAGAAACGTCCAATCCACGCTTCTTGCGCAATAATTACTTGGACTTTAAAAGCTGTGCGTAAGATCGACAATTCGCTAAGCGAAAGGAAAAAGAAGTTTGTCGCGGGTTAACGAGGGTCGAGCATAGCCAAGGAAACTGTTGGGAAGAAAATGCTGTGTTAATACCTCTGTTGTCCAAGAGAAGGGATCGGAGTTTCCCTTTTTGAGCAAGAAGAGAAACATTTTTTTTTTTTCTTTAATCAAAAGTGCAGAACGACTGTTCGGACGTTTATACCGGGTGTGATAAACCTTTTTTTTTTCTCACGGTTTCCACAAATCCAAGATACAGTGGGAGGTTAATTTAGTGTTAAGAAGAAAATTTTTTTTTAAAATTCAAAATTCGTGAGTGATAATAAAGGGGAAATTTTTTTTTTTTTTTTTGAAAATCAGTCACGTTCACCACTTTGGTACTGTGGGTGACACGTGGTGATACGTTGTACGCGATGTGCCGTTTCGGTGTCTGTTTAAAGAGGGTCGATCATCCCTGAGGAATTATTAGCTTCGTAGGTTCCAGGGTGTTCGGCCTGAGCTAGCTTAATGAGTGCTTCAATCAAGAGTCTCGTAACCTGAAGAAGCGATCAAGATCGTCTTCGTCCTCGTGACTTAACTGGTAGGGATTTACCCTGAAGGGGGATGACGAGACATAGTGGCACGTAGGGGTTGGCCCTTCTCGTTTCGGAGATGAGGCTCTCTGGGCAACGTACCACCCTTACCCTGACCCTCGTCCTCCTGGCCATTTATACGAGCGCCGTACGAGCTGGTGAGCAGGGTGAGTCATTTTTTTTTTTGTAATTTTTTTTTTCTTCGTCAGTTTCTTCTCTTTTTTTCTCGCATCCCCCCCTCTCTCTGCTCTCGTTTTCGAAAGGGGGACGAGAGAAGTATCCCGATGGGACTAACGAAAAAGTATACGGAAACGACTGGTCGGAATGATGATTCAGTTTTGTTGGATTAACGATAATGGGAATGACGCGGATATTGCTTTTTTACCCGAAATATTATATTTTTGCCGAAAAATCTATCGAGGCATTCCTATGGATTGAGATCAGTATGAATATGGATATACCTGCGATGAAATCTTGTTATGTTATCTTTGGCCTTCTTTTTTTTTTATCTTGTCTTTACTCATCCTTGCTGACGTCAGCTTCGGCTCCTTATTACTTCTTGTCTTGGATCTGTTATCTATTGGTATCGATCATCGATAGCGTTCTCTTGGTCAGATTTTATTTGGCTGTTGTGATTTATGATGTTTTTTTTTTCGTAATTTTTTATTTTAATTTCTAATTTTTGGTAATATTGTTTTTATTTTTCGTGATTTAATTAGCAACGATTGTAACTGACTTTTCGGGGTTAGGACCAGTTTGTTATTTGCTACTTCTCGAATTAAAAATTTCAGCTAACCAGAAATACCGGATACGACTTCGGACCGGAATTTTGGGTAAACATATTAAATTAGCGTACACTCAGAACGATATTAATTAATATCAAAGTACTTGTAGCCATGAATGTTGTGTAATTGATCAATAACTCGGGAATATGACAGCGAATTTATTAATAATATTGTGTAAATTGTTATTTTTTTTCGTAAACTTCTTCTTACGACCCTTGTAAACTTTTCTCGAAAAATTTTGAAACGATATGTAGCCAATGTATGCCACGTGTAACTCACACGTGTCCAATATAGAAACAGTTGATAGTTCCGGATATAAAGTAAAAAAAATGTTATGTATTTCTGTTTCCCAGTAGTAGACACCGAGATTGGTCAGCCCCAATATATATATATATATATACACATTTGTTACACAGCTGTTAAAAATCGTACAGTAAAAGGGTTGCGTAATGATACAAGCATAATAAAAAATGTCTCTATAAAACTAAACGTGATGATAATTTGCATAAATTTTTGAAAAGGCCAAGTCGAATTGAATTAGGGTCAAAAAAAAGCTGAAAGAATTAGAGAAATAGGATGGTTCCATGGGTAATATATTTTTGGAGTTTATATCTCTTAACGGAAAGTGACGTAACGCCGTCGCCCCGTCACCCGTAACAGTCTACGATTAATAAGCTATGACGTATGGACTGTAGATTTTTGGTACAGTGAAAATGAAGTAATTTCTAAGAAATTTCTTTTTTTTTTTTTTTCTTTAATAATGATATTAAAATTATCAAAAAATTCAGTATATAAAATTGTATTATACAGCATAGGGTTTTTTAATTCGTCTGGCTGTGAATGTACAGTTTCTACTTAAAAGGAATTAAGAAATACTATAACGCTCATTGCGGGTTCTCCCCGAAAAACAAGCCGAGCATAAAATGTTGGAATTTCTCTCGTAAAATTTCCAACCCTTGCCGTCGTGAAGGTCCAACCCTTAACGTGTAACTATTCGGCCCCGTACTATATCTTGGAGATTTTGAGCAAGAGAGACTAAGGAGAGTGTGAGAGGGATAGAGAGAGGGTTATACTATATATATATATATATATATATATATATATATATATATATATATATATATATAGGGGGAGATAAAACACCCCTTAATATGGAAAATTCAGGCCTCTCGAATCGGGTTGAATTTTTAGCCTCTATCTCAGTATATCGTAAGGGATGGTAGGACGGTCCTAGTGATGCCTGGGTCATCTGTAAATGTACGGAATTGTTATTCACCCCTATTCCTACTCCGCCCATTCAGCACCCTCCCCTCCTTCTCTTTAAACGGGTATCGTCGTTCCGCAATTAATGAACGTTCGTCTCATTATTTTCACGGTCAGGATGATTCACGTGAACCCCACCTCCACCCTCTGAACACGAAATCCCCGTGCAAATTCGTGTAATCTTTTTTCAACCCCTCTTCTACTTCTGTCGATTTAACGCCATCGAAACTACCCCGTGCATCTACGGTACCTGCCGATGTTCCTCTTTGGTGCTTTGGGTATGGCGAAATACGTTTTAAAGTTTTCTTCTCTTCGTGTATATTTTTCTTTGGCCTGAACTTTTTTTTGGGGGGTGGTTTCGCAAATTGGAAACGACGTACGTTAACCGATGGAATTTTTCGCGATAGGACAATCATACATTAAAAAATATTTTTTCTTGGTAATTTTGTCATGATAATATATTCCATAGGGATCGTAAAAAATTTTTTTAAATTTCACCAATTTCCAAATTTTCTCCTTTTACCTTTATCGGGAGCTTGGGGCGAGGAAGCGACTTATTGACGCCCAATCCCCCTGGGAATTTATATCCGTCAAAGTCAATTTCTTGCCGGAAGTGTCTATCTAAAGGCGAACGGAAGTGCAGTACGGCGACGAAGAAGGGGGGGTGGGGGGTTGGGTTAAAGCAGTAGGACGTAATTTGCGGAAATTCATTTCGGGGTTAAAAAAGGAAAAGCGAGATTCGAAGCGTGAGGGAAAGAGATAAAATAAAAGTACGAGGTGTACGGATGGACCGAAGTTTCATTCAGCATCCCAATGAAAAGTTTTGAAAATAAAATTTGTTCGGTCCGAATGTTCCCGGTGGGATAAGAGACTTGATAAACTTTTTTTTTTTTTTTTTCTAGTCGCAATTCTCTGATTCCTTCTAATTCTCCCTCTCCCTCTCTTTCCTTCACTTTGGCCACCTTTAACCCGTCGAAAAGTCTGTCAGCGAGTACAATTAAGTCCTCGCGAGAATCCCGGAAAAAATGATTGGCCAAACTCACGCAATATTTTTCCCGGACACGATACTCCACGTCTTCGGTATCTTATTTCCGGTATTAATTTTTTACAAATATAATTTCAAAATTTTCATCTCGCGCCCCCAAAGCCATCTCGCCCCTAAAGCTCACTCGTTAAATAGAATCTTTAAATTTACACAAATCCCGGGCAAATCCAGCAACGACCGATCCATGAAATTCATCCTGAAATTCCAACGAAAGCGTATATGGACCAAATGAAGCTGCGTCCGTTGGCTACAAGATGCTCGGGTAATTTAATCGCGATTACTCCCAGGGACAAGTTACGCGGAATATACTATAGTCTGACGTTGCCTCTCGGCAGGAGCCAAGTGTCTCTTGACTATACAAACGTCACTCGCGATTATCCGCTTTATCGAAATTAAGGAGCCGACAAGATGTTAGGTACAGTAGTCATTAGGTAAAATCTGTGGTGGTAGGACATTCGAAAAATTTCAATCACCCGGTATAGAGTCGATCGGCGTGCCGAATAAAAAAATTAAATCTATTAACCCTTACTCGCACCTCTACTGGTGTCAATCGGTGTCGCGGGTGTCACCTGCTATCGGCAGTGTGGCAATTTCAGTTCGGCACGATTACAAGCGACGCGAATGGTAATTGAATCGAGACGTTTATCGAGAGCGCCAAATTCAACGTGAATCGAAACGTGACGAGTGAATTTTAACAAACTCACCATGCAGTCGATCGAGCCCAAACTTTCTTACCACTATTTAACCTATTTGGCACTTCAATAGATTTTCATCGAAATACGCTCGGCCGCGAATACCCATGGAAAGTCGTCGACTGCCGGTTGCGACTTTTCGACGCTTTCGCTGATGCGAACGGCAACCTTTGTTCGAGTCTAATCAAATATGCCGGCTTGATACGTCAAGGGCTCAACCTTGTACTGCCTTGCGTACCCGAGTGAGGCTCCACGAGGCCATTTTGAATTCCGAAGGCGGTTCAACGTCAGCGACTCGTTTACTCCTGGCAAACTATTTGGCTTCGTGATCGACCGGGTGTCCTCGGTGCTAACGCCGATTAATTGACGTATCGACTCTCGATGATTGCCAATCAATCATCCCTTTGACGGTCACCCGGTATCAGCTGTCTGTACGGCTTGCTCCGGGGATTGTTATATATCGTACGTATATAGAGTAGAAAGAGGGCTTAGACAGTCAGACCGTAATTCATAGCGTTAATCGTGGGCCGGTGGTAATTAGAAAATATTGTGAATTTCGATTATTTATTGGAAATCTATAATACGAATAATGTCTGGGTTGTACGGCGAGATTGAAAATAATTTGAATTAAAAAAAGTAAAAAAAAAAAAAGAAAAATTGACAGGTAATTACCAAGGGGGTAGTTTTTATACGCGAGGTAAAACCCGTGCTCACGCAAGATGGTGCTAAAAGGGATCCAGGGGGTTTAAGGGGCAGGCAAATTAAGAGAGTGCAAGCTTAAATAAAGTTCAAGGGAACCCATCCCTTTCCGACACACTTTAATAATTACTCTAAGGGATACTTTTCGTGCTCGTACCGAAGGGAGGCAATGGAAACCCGTATTTCGCATCTGCATATCTAAATACCCATGTCTTACTGCCGACGGGGTCGAGTCGGCCGGGTAAGTTTTCATCCCTGCGCGAACAATACTCCCTTATGGTATAATTTTGCGAAAGTCGGGTTAATGGGGGACCATCAGCACCCTGGAAGAAAAGAACGTGCTTTTGACGCATCTTCAACCGCATTGAGGTGGGTCTGATGAGGTTAATTTTTTTTTCTTTCCTTTTTTTTTGGAATTACGCGAAATTACATACCTCGTCGTCCCTTACATGGGTAATAAAATGAGTGGGAAAAAGAAGAATTTTCAACAATTTTCCAACCCTCCTCTATGCTCGGTCATACGTTTTTTCTATTTTTATATGAAATTCGTAAACAGCCACTTGCGCAACTACCGGGCCGACATCTGTGGCTTTCATTCGAACTTTCGGAAACACGCTGTCACGTATAATGGCACGTCGTTATAGTACGGCGCGCTTGTACCAGAGGGACCAAATTATATAAATGTGAACGGACCTTTATATGAGAGACAGGAGAGACCAACCGGGCACTTTGGTCCACGGGTGTAACGTCAATACTTTCTGTGCTAAATGACAGGTCGCAAGTGCTCGTGGGATTTTTCGACGTAATTGAGTCTCGGGATTTCGTACTGGGAGTCAGTGCTGATTAATCCGATAGAAAAAGTGCGTTCGAGCCTCGTAGCTATCAATTGGGGGGGAAGAAAAAAAAAATGTACAGATTCATTGGTAAAGGATATTCGATATGTGAAATCTTGGTCCAGGGATGCTGCTACGTCGCGTATACTTTGACGGAGCGCTAATTGATTTTTCTTTAATTTTTGTGTTCGCAAAAAATTTGCAAAATTTCTCCCAAAAACGAAAAAAACGCTCGAAAATCTTTTGTGATTCGTTTACATTTTTTTAAAAAAATTTTTTTTAACAACGTGGAATCGCATGGCGAAATTTTTCGCGAGGATTGGGTGTCAGTAGTGCAAGTCGAACTTTTTTTTTTACTTCTGTGTATGTATACGTGGCTTACGATTACGTCGACTTTGCACACGAGAACATTCGCGCTTGTATAAACGACCTTTTGTGTTTTCTCCCTATGCCAATCGGTATGGTTTTACTTGATTTTTTTTTCATTCTCCACTCTCGTTTCTTCCTCCTCCATTACGACGTTCACTTGGATGTTTGCGCAACGGGCTAGATGGGAAAAAAAGATCGTTAACGGTAATGGAGAAAAACTTTTCTTCCTCTGTTCCCATTGACGTCTACGCTTGATACTTGACGTCATGACGATCGAATTGTCCGAAAGAAATTTTCTGCTTTCACAAGACTGGTTGGGGCAGGTGATGCGATAGACGTCTTGTAGATGGATACCATAGGGAACGAGTAGGGTATATGACACTCTGCTTGGATTTGATTCGCAAATTTTTTTTTTTTGGGTGTCTGTGATAAATTTGAAATTTAAATTTTTCATTTTATCTCGGAAATTGTTTTTTTTTTTGCTTTTCTTTGTCTTGTTCTTCTCCGTGATTCTTGGATTTGCGAGGAATGAAGGATATTTTTTCTTCGTTCTACGCCACTGAATATTTGCTACCTGTGTTTTGGGGAAATAACTGCTTTTTTTCTGATCATTTTGAAATAATGGGAAATGATTGAAAAAAAAAGAATAATTTTTTTTTTCAGAATATATTTACTCGAGATGGCACAGTGAATTTTTGTATTTTCATCTACTACGAAATATTTTATTAGTACGTTGTTCTATAAATACAATATTCATCTTAGATTTTCATGGATGCTGATTCAAGTTCATATTGGTCCATTCCTGAGAGATTATCTTAAGAAGCAATATGGCGAGTATACCCGTACCTACTTTGGCTGTTCCGTTCGAAATTGCCTTATCGATCACATAGATGCAAGATACAATGTATTCATAGTCTATGCTCAAAGCAAAAGAATATTTGCTAAGATGAAAGATGATGTGGAAAAATTAAGATTGACTCGAGCAGAGCTCGGCTGAAGTTCAAAGGAGAAGAAATCTTGACTTTTCATCGGTTTTCTTAGGTTTATATGACGAAGTAACGTGTATATCCCAAAACACGAGCCGCCGGTCACATACCTGAAAATTCGGTCACGTTCTCACCCAATGACCAGTTTATACGCAACCATTGTCATTCAATATGCCCGATCCTCGCTCTTAAGTCAACTTTTTGTATTTACCTAAAAACTAAAAAACGTTATCATGGGTATAGATTCGACATTAAAGTTCAGATATCTAAACAGTACAGTCGCATATGGAATCGTTACGGACAATTTATATGCCAAAATATCAACATACGTACATACGTATCCTCCTCGTAGCCCATATTCTACGGGGATAAAAATACATATCGTTACGTCGACGTGCTATGCGAATACAAGGAATTTCCATTGTTCAATAGTCAATTGAAAATTTTCCATAATCCAGCCGAAGAATCGACTCTCAATTTCTGAGCATCCCCGTCCGCGAGGCTTGACAGAAGTAATGGGACCTGGAGACCTGCGAGATTGGAAAAAATCGCGCATAACAAAAGGTCGACAGAGAAATCTGAAAAGAGTCGTGAAACGCATTGCCATTATCTTGTCCCGTTACACGGATCTTCGTTTGACTTTTACGTAAGGACTTGCGTGAGAAATTGTTCTTCATTGTACCTTCTATTTTTTTTTCATCCCTCAAGCAACCTCGGTAACGTTGGAGTGGATATACCCGCTGCGAGATTGTAACTTCGTAACGGGAAAGCCCAGAGGTAAAGCTAAAAGTGTCCTATGAACTTGTCGAAGGGTACTTCATTTCTACTCTCTTCGTTTCTGTGCTTTGTTTATTCGCTTTTTATTCGTCTCTCGTTTTCACCGCTTGATGTTTGCACTAATTTACGTAACGAGCCAAATACGAAAATGAGTCTGGATGGAAGAAGCGGCAGCAGCAGAGCCAAGTGGAAAAGTGGGTCCCGACGTAAACGAAAAATACGTTTTCGTCACTGAAAATTGTTAAGATAAAAATACCAAGACGGTGGGTGGATGGAGATTGAGGGGAAAAAAGAATTATTTTTTTTTCGTCGGCGTAAAGTAAATTTCACTGCGTGATACACGTGACGTACGAACAGAAAAGGGAAATGGACATTTGCACAGTCAAGGTATAAAAATATGTAAATGGCCAAAGGATGCGATGTATAGTGCTTTTTTATTTTACTTTGCGAATTCACCGACGGTCCGCGTTTCGACTCGCTCAAGGGTAGCGAAGTAACGCGTGCTGTTTCGTGTTATGTTATGTCACTCGCACTCTGGGAAAGAAGGAAAAAAAAGACCCATCGAGTTTCCGACCTGTGTACCAGGCTTCTGTGTCGTTGAGGGTACCCATATCCGTTTCCTTAGAAATCGCCTTTATGCGGGTGCTCGGGAAAATTTCGTTTTGCAAATTCTTCTCTGGCAACGCTTCTTGTTCGTGGGTTGTGTGACGTCCTTAATGCACTCGCGTGAAATCAAAGGGACGACGCATAAAGGAGCGTGCACACCGAATGAAAAATTTTTTTCATATTTTATGAAATTTTTCTTAAAACTCGTTCATTTTCAAAAAAAATTATACAAATATTTGTGCATTCGATTTGGGTGTGTAAGATACGGTTTGGCGCGAGCTAAAGGCGATTTTCAGCGAATAATGTATCATCAGATTCTGCGGTCGTTATTTACGTCACTTGGTGACGTCGCTCTCTTGAAAGTGCGCCGTTATGAATTATGACTGGTATACTATAGCTGTATAAGTATTTTTAATAATTCCTATTGTCGATACCCTCTATTCATCTAATTGGATATTATCGATCGATAACAAGATCGATTGAAAATTATCCCTTTGAACGGCGGCGTCCTTCTGTCGCTTCATTGTGCACAGACACAACGAAATACGGGAGGTTCGATTTCGCCATCCAATCTGAAATCAGTATTGGTTCCGGAATGGCGTGTTACTAAGGGATGATTCTGTTACACGGATGATTCAATTAGTGTGACCAAGTGAAGTATCCATCGAACGACAGAGAATTACGGTTACGTCAGTTGCCATGGATATTCGCCTCAGCGACGATAATTCATATCGACAATAGATTGCTTCTCTTTTCCCAACTTACCTGTACCCGATTATTATGCGTGACCTTTAATTTTACTGAAAACCGACAAAAATGACTTTTACGTCAGATCCATGGAAATTCACCTTAATCGTTATGATAATTCATATTTAATCAATATCATGCTCAACCCTTTTTATCATCGATTTCAAATTTCATAAAATTCATTTCCACAATTTACCTCGATTCTCTCTCGACGCGCGATATTACATAAAATTCATTAAATCGAATTCGTAACACTTTCCGTTTGACGGCAATCAACCAACCAGTTATTTTCATGTATATATTCGTCATGACGCGACGACGGTGTTTCAGCGATTTTTCTATTTACACGATATTTGCTTCCTCCAACGCCGTTCACGCGATACGTATCGAACTTTGAATATCGACAAAATATCATTGTTCCACTGTCCCAGCGTATCCCACTTCACAGCTCAGACTTGCGCCCGCATTCTCACGGATGGTTCACGGGTGTGAAGTTGGCAACATATTAAAAAAATTCCAAAAAAAAAAAATTATGTTCCAGCGGCATCCGGAAGAGTTTTAGTTCCTGATAGTTTTTCGAAATAGTTCCGACGGTTGAAGCCAAAAAAAAAACGCGATTAATAATTCCGAGACGCCGTCCCGTATCATCTCTATCTAAAAAAATAATTAATAGGCATTTTCAATAGTTTTGGAGGAATTCTATAGTTGCTGATAGGTTTTAAAAATAGTTTTGCTAAATATTTCCGGAACTATTTCTGAAAATTATCGAAAACTCTGGAACTCTTCCGAATACTACTGGAGCCTTTTTTTTTTTTTTTTTTTTTTTTAATTTTTAACAATCAGGTGCCAACTTCACACGGCCGGATTCTTTCGCACGCAGCTACGACCCTTCGAATCGATCCTCGTTTCCCGATGCATTTGAGCACTTTATAACGGTTCGTTTGACGTGCCGGTGCAATGATGAAATTCGATTGTAACCTGATTGATTTATGCGTCCGCCGTTTGACGCCGAGATTGATACAACCCCCTCGTCGATACTTGGTCGAATAAACACTGACGGGGTTTGGCACTGATAACCCGTTTCTGTAATCCACTGATACTTGTGGATTCGTTGGTATATATATATATATATGCACAATGCGTGTATATATATATATATATATATATATATATAGGGTTATTTGGGAAATTCAATTTTTGTCAACCTTTTGCGAAATCTTGATAAAGATAAAATCAAACCCGTCATGTGAGTATTAAGGGATGAGGGTGCATGAATAGCAGATAGGATGTAGGATAGCTGATTTATATACCATATATCGTGCATATATGCTATATAGTATGATGTGACGGAATAAATTGGGCTCTTGGCTTTGTACTGCCCCCAATATCCTAGATAAGGAATGAAAGCTTATACAGGTATCCCTTAGGGGCTATGGTTCTTTTCAAAGAGATACACGCGCGTTGTCTGTATATTTATGTAAAAGATTTTTTGGGGTGTTTTGTTAAGGGGGGGAAAAAAAAAGGTATAACACCCACGCGAAAGTATCGATAATAGGTGGTATATCGGAGAACGGCGAATCAAATAGCTTTTGTATGTTTTATATTGTTTCTTGGATACAATGGGGTGTAAAATTTCGGAATTTTTTTTTTTTTTTTTTTTTTTTTCATTATCACCGCGGGCTACCCCGATACTGTATGTTGAAATTTTCACCCCTAACGTACGTTACACTCTCGTTAATGGAATTTGCCAGTTTTGTCATTCGGCATACCGGAAATCCCAAAACGTATTGGGATACGTCATATCCGGTCCGCGTATGCAGGAACGGAAACGAGCCATTACCAATCCCATAGTAATGAGCTATTTCCCCGTGGTAATAGCTCATTCGTTATACCCGAGTGGACGGGCTGTAATCTAGTTTACCGATGTCAATCCATCGCCCGGAGTTATAAGGGATGATAATAGGGGTAGTTCCTTGAATCGTTTTTTTCGCTGGTGTTGACGATTGTTTTTTCGTCATATCGCGTGTATATCTTATCGATATTTGAAAAAAAAAAAAATTTTGTAATTTACCAGAATTTTTTTTTTTTTTTTTTTTTTCAAAACAACCCTTATCTACCTGTTGGTGTCGTTCTCAATGTTTTTTCTTTAAAATGCCCAGTCAGCTGCGCTTCAACGTGTACCCTACGTACGTCTGTTAAGGGTATACGACTTATAAAGTCCGTTTTTATTAACCGACGCCGAGCGTCGTTTTCTACGAGATTGGCGTCATCGTCACTGGATGGGGATTTCGAGGAATTTAAATAAACTTCAAAACTCTGCGCACACTCGAGACTCTGATTTAATCTAATGACAAACTCGAGGAATTTAATTCATTTTTTCCCTCTTATTCCGGGCACGTGATTTATACACGGTGTTTATATATATGTATGTACTTTTTTATATTTTACCATATACATATATACGTATAACTGTTACCAAAGCAAACTGTCGATCGGGTATACCATTTATTTAACGTGCCGCTCTTCCCTGTCAATACGGGGTGGAATAGGCGATTTACGGAATCAGCGGAAAAACAGGGAATCGGTTAGTTTAGACGAAGAAAAAAACTTCAGGTCAATATACGATTGTAGGTTTAGGTACACGGGAGGAGGATGCCAACAGTCGCTATAGTAGAACGTGAATGGCAGGTAAGGGGGGGGGGGGGGGGGGGGGGGGGGGGTGATAAGCCAGTCAGTGCCTACGTGATGTCCGAAGAAAAAGGAACA